>JBBIGA010123614.1:0-25128 GCA_037576975.1 Alestes dentex | reverse complement strand
ATTAATTTAAGACTAAACATCAGTATTTCATCATGAAGGAAAAGAATAAACTTAAGGAAGAGCTAAAATTTCCCCTTAACTGGTCAGACACATGCAATTAATATTGACTAATTACATGGAAAAACTTAACATGCAGGATAGTTGTTGCAGACACACCTTCATGAATGAATAAAGTAAATGGGGCAAGAAACTAAAAGAAAACAAGAAATAAAGTGAATGTCTCTTGCTTTCTGGAAGCAGAAATGTTATATTGGTTCTCTATCTGAGAATTGCAGCAAAAAGGGGGGTTGTCTGTGTGTGTGTGTGGTGGGGGTCTTCAAGAATGCCAGAGGTGAGACAAGCCTCCAAGAGGCAGTCGTAAAATAGGTTGGGGTCCCTGGAGGTCACACATTTCCTGCACATCTGCTTTTTGGAGGATAGAACATGTGGCAACTAAAGAATCTTGAATCATTTCTTTGCTAATTAATTGTGTGATCATTTCTTTGCATGGATCAAGGAAACTGGATCCTACACACGTAACAAAACATTGCTTCAAAAACCACAAACATTTTCATAATAATCAATTTATAAACACCATTAGATGTCCTGATGTCCTTAGATGCTTTAATAAATAAAAGCAAGAGTTGCACAATTTATTCTTCTGTTCAAAAGTTATAAAGAGTTTAATTTCTTAGTTCAATCGATAATGTCTGCTTCTTAGCACAGTTAAATATCAATGACCAGCACCTGCAACTGCTAAGTAACACTGAACACTGAATACCTGTGGTGAACTGTTTGCACTTCTCCACAGGTATACAGGACCCGTGGCGTACCAAAACTATACTGTGGTGGCAGGAAACTTGCAGCACTCTTTGATTTTCCTGTGTATCTCAGTCCGGTTACGGCCTGGTGCATCAGCAATGCAATTCTCTCCTCACAGTTAATAGCCAGTTGCTGTCCCCAAAAATGGTTTGAGTCAAACCAACAGAGAGGTTGTTCTGTCTGAGCCACTTTCGTTATTGCAGCCATTAATTATTTATATTTTTATTTGAGTTTTTTTTTAATCGACATCCTTTAGCCATGTGATGAAAACCCAACCCAACTAACTTGTTAGAGATGGCATGGTATACCTTTGCATTTCTCACAGTGTTAAAGATACATTTGTTAGTATTATGAAAAATAGACAATAGTGCTTATACTTTGTTAGTTTGTTTCTGCATTATTGCTTCTTTGTGAGGACAGTAAAAACAGTGGTCTCTTTCCATGTTGTGATGATATTTCAACCAATCAGAAAGCAGTGATGCAGTCAGCTCGACTGTGGCGCCCTTGTTGCCATGCCGTCGAGCAGCATGAGTTCGGCTCAGGTATGGGTCACTTTATTTGTGATGGAAAAACATTTGTCTGTGGCACGGCACAGCTCCTTGTGTCAGTGGAAAAGTTGGTTCTGAAAAGTCCTCTCACCTCTTAAAGAAAGAGCATCGATCTGAACAGATTACTTGAGCTGGACAGAAATTGCCCAAACTGAAGACTGTTGAGAAAAATCATCATCAACATCACTGGGTGATAACTGTATACCTGGATAATCAGACTAAAAGTCATATTTTTTACATTCAGTTTGTTGTACTGAAATCTTGAAAATGCTTACATATCCCCGCAATGTGGCTCTCTTGGTCAGTACAGGTTCTGCACCTATACCCCAAGGCTAGGGGATTTGGGAGTATGACTTTCTCCAGCAGACCGGAGCGTCTCAGTGGTCTCAGAGCCAATCTGCAGAATGAGACACACTGATCAGATCATGAACAGAGACAAACCCTGTCTAATAAGCAAGGTCAAACCCTTTAGGGGGAACCAATACCACGGCACTCTGTAGCAGTTTGTCCATCTTCAGTGGGCTAGCAGGCATAAAAAATGTGTTCTGCCAAATGTCTGCCCCCTTAATTGACTTCTATTCAAACATTAATCATGTACATATTGTATTACCCATTAAAGATTCAAAGAGACCAATAATTGGCCATTAGATATCTCTCAGAACAAGACTTGGGGGGGAAAAATAGAGCAAAATGTGACAGGCTGACAAGCCTCAATTAAATTCAAACGCCCTCTGATCAATTCTGACACACACTTCAAACCTGCTGTCATTTGCCTCCCCTTCTTTATGATTTAGAACGGCACTCCACTCTGGGTCCAGCTCGCGGCTGAACACTGATAGGGCAAATTATCATCCGCAATGACGAGCGCCATCGATTGGCTGATGCTATCTGTCCATTAAGTCAGGGCCACTAGCGGTATGGGGCAGCTTTCTAATGGCAAAGGCTTTATGTTGTGGTCTCAAAGGGTGCCCATTTTCTCAATGGGGATAAAATTGATAGCAGCCTCACTAGAAGCCAGGTTCCATTTCTAGGCCTGCCGTTAAAGAACACACACCTCCTATCCCTTTTAGACTAGTGATAGGAGGAGTGTGTTTATAGGCCTGCCACCTAGACTAGTTTGTCCAGCACATCCCTCAGATGCTCAATCAGATTGAGATGTAGAGAATTTGAATGCCAAGTCAACACTTTGAATCCTTTATCGTGTTCCTCAAACCACTCCTGAACAATTTTTGCGGTGTGGAAGGGCACATTATCCTGCTGAAAGAGGCCACTGCCATTAGCGAATGCGTTTGAAGGAGTGGGTGGTACTTATTAAAATAACACCCATTTAAATGCCAGAACCCAAGTGTTCCCAGCAGAACATTGTCCAGATCATCACATTACCGTTTCCTTTTCCCATAGTGCCATCATGGTGCCATCTCATCCCCAGGTAAGTGATGATAATGAGGGCATCTGGTGGCACAGTGGTTAGGGAGTTGCCCCTGTGATCAGAAGGTCATGGGTTTGATTCCCAGGACTGCCAGTGACACCGCTGAGATACTCTTGAGCAAGGAACTGTCACAATGCATGGTTCCTGGTTGCTGGCTGCCCACTGCTTCACTTGGTGAAGCAAGGTTAAAGGCAGAGAAATAATTTCACACTGTTCACACTATGTGCCGCAGTGTGTTCATATGTGACAAAATGGCCACTTTACACTTTGCTTTAACATACCCATTGTAGGCACTCTAACCGGTCTGCAAATCCATTCGCAACAAGCTGTGATACACTGTGTGTTCTACATCATTCTATTCTGTGCAGTTTGACCAGGCAGGCTAGCCTTCACTCTCCATGTGCATCAATAAGCCTTTGGCGCCCACAGCACTGTATCTGGTTCACCAGTTTCCTTTTCTTGAACCACTTTTGGTAGGTACTGTCCACTGTATACTTCACAAGACCTGCATGCCAACACATCATTTCATTTATTCAAAACAAATTGTAGCCTGTGCAAAAGTTTGATCTGCTCATTTAAGCAAATAAACAAGAACAATTCCAGAAAACTAAGCAGGAACAATTCTAGAAAACTGCCATGAATGCCTCATCACAACAGTACAAATCCATAATAAAATTGTACTTCAGTATTTAGAACCGAGGAAACTCTGATCTACTGCAAATGCTCTAGTGCTCCGATTGGCCTTGACTTGTGCTGATTCTCGCCCACAGTATTTCCATAAACCCTGCCCTCTGGCTGACTCTAACTCGGGTGCACCTCATTTATCAGTAAAATCTCTGTCACTGCATGTCATTTGTGTCCCATTATCACCCTCTATCCTCGTACATTCATTATTAATGTATATCTTGTCTGCAATTCGTCATCCTTGAAGCTGCCCCTGAGGTTTATGTATACACATCAGCAGTGAGGGACCCAGCGTTCACCTGTTTGATTACCCAGATTCAGGCTTTAATGATGTCATTTGACACCTCCAGCTTTATCTTTATCAAATAATCACATAATACTGTGTATGTTAAAAAATAAAATAGACAAGAATATTGAAGATGATTTTTCCATTTTTTCCCCAATTTTTTCCATTTTTAAAGATGTCATAAAGAAACCACATAAGCAAATTTATTTGAGACGACTTACAAGCTCAGGGAGGTTTGAGGCACGTGTGTGTTGCTAGTCTTGTAGCTCCAGTGCAAAATTTTCATACAAAATTTTTTTGCCAATTTGTAGTAAAGGGGAAAATCATCACATATCAGCGCAAACATACAGCTAGAGCTGGTGTTTGTAAGTGTGGGCATTTCTTAGATGTTTCATGTCAGTTGCCATGATTTAATAAGAGTCATTTTATGAACTAATTACTTTGTTGTGATTCTCTGGCATCTTTTGGAACTTCTGATGATGATTTCATCCACGTTCTTTGCCAGAGAATTTTTTCATTGCAGTTCATCATCTAGACCTCCACTGTGTAAAACTGCAGAAAGCTAAACTAGTTTAACTGAAGGGTATTGCATTTTATTATTTTTATGAACAAAAACCACTTCTGTACAGAATATATCATTGCTTTCTAAACACAATGGAAAATTGGCTGGAAACTGTAACTTGGCAGGAAAGGCAAAAGCATTCTGAAATTGTTTTGAATGATTTATTAAATACATTAAGTGCATTAAAGACATAAGTACATTGGATAATTTTATTCACATGCTTATTATGGATTACTGCGGACCTAAATGCTTATTATGGATGTAAATGATGTAAAAATTAAATAAACGGACAAAAATGGAAAGATATGGGTTAGATATGACAGTAACCATGTGGAAGCATTATTATATTTGAAGTCTGCCTATATAGGGCATAACATATTTTTAATGAAATACCTAAATATTTTTGAATGGCTTGTGCCAGAAATCAATGAAATGAGGCTTTATAAAGTATGTTATAACATAGTTATGAAGTGTCATTACCAAATAATGGAACTTATAAGACGGGTCTAGCTAAGAGAACCACATATTTATAATATAAAACATTTATTTTAAGTCTACGAAAGAGTTCAAAGTAAAAGTGCTTTGAGTTATTATAAATATTACATTATTTTGATTAAGAAGGCCTCTTCAACAGAAATGGTACTTTTATACTTTAACTCAACTAGATAAAGTGTATTTCTAGCTCAACTAGGCCCCTGCTTTGTTAGTTATACTCAGCACCTAACTGGCAAAGGGTGCCAATTGAGTAAGAACCACACCAAAAGCTCATAAATTGCTAACTCACGAAAAAAAAATATCATACTATAATAATGAAAAACATAGCATAAGCGGCTCAGGTAATAGATGTCTGTCGCATCAGTTGAAGGCCCTTATTTATACATATTGTCTTGTGCAGAAGATGCTTATAATTATATTTATAAATATGTATTCATAACATGCCACTCAGTGCTTTTGCATGTGTTATAAATTCAAGATTCAAGATTCTTTATTGTCAGTACAACAATATACAGAGTATACAGTGTATCGAAATGCCATTTCACCCCAAGCCCCCCATGGTGCATTTATAAGAATATCAAAATATAACAAGAGATTTAAAACTAGAAATTACAAATAAATAATAAACTAAATTTATGTAAGATAAAAGAAGGTACTAATACTAGCTAATTCTATATACAATTAAGGCAGGACAGGAGACAATACAAAGTGGTCATGTGCAATTTCAGTAAAGTGAGATTTTGTGCAGGTGGTATTTGAATACCAGGTTCAGGTTATTTTCATTACATTGTAGACAGACAAGACAAGGACATGTGCAAATTGTAAAATGTGCAAATATAACATGAGGTAGATGTGTTCGGTAACCATGTGACTGAGATGTGCAAGTAAGCATATTGACCAATGTCCAGTTTGTAGTGCATTTGTGAAGGTTTGTGTTGTTATTATTGAGTCTTTTGGTGACTATTGTTTGAAGCTGGGAAGTCCAGTTTGTGGTGTTTTTGTGTGTATAGTGCTTTAATGTATATTGCTTGGAGGAGAACCGTCCAGTTTGTAGTGACTTTCTTTGTGTTGATTGTAAAAGTGTTCGTAAAAGTGTTTATGTGTGTGAAAGTGTTTATGTTTGTGAAAGTGTTTATGTTTGTGAAAGTGTTTATGTTTGTCAGTCCCTTGGTGGCAGTGAGTTGAGGGCTCTGACTGCTTGGGGGAAAAAGCTCTTGTAGTGTCTGGTAGTTACAGTTTTGATGCTTTGGAACCGTCTGCCAGATGGAAGGAGGGAGAACATGCATGTGAGGGGTGGAAAGTATCCTTCACTATGCTGTTTGCACATCGGGTGATGTGTTTGTCATAGAGGTGGGAGATGGGTAGGAGAGGGCCTCCAATGATACTCTCTGCTGTCCTCACTATCCGCTGCAGAGACTTCTTTTCTGTGAGAGTGCAGTTCCTGTACCAGATAGAGATGTAGCAGCATAGGACGCTCTCAATGGTTCCCTGGTAAAATGATGTGAGGATGGGAGGAGGGAGACTGGCCTTCTTTAGCTTCTGAAAAAAAGTGAAGACGTTGTTGGGCTTTCTTCGTGATGGTGGTGGTGTTCAGGTTCCAGGAGAGGTCTTCTGAAATGTGCACACCCAGGAACTTGTTGACCATCTCAACAGTAGATCCGCTGATGTGCAGTGGGGTGTGGGCTGCTGGGTTCTTTCTGAAGTTAAAAACCATCTATTTAGTCTTCTGAACATTTAGAAACAGGTTGTTGTTCTGACACCAGTCCACCAGGTGTTGTACCTCCTCTCTGTATTCAGACTCATCGTTGTTGGTGATGAGACTCACCACTGTTGTGTCATCCGCAAACTTGATGATGTGATTTGAGCTGTACTGTGCAGTACAGTCATGTGTCAGCAGGGTGAACAGCAGTGGACTAAGCACGCAGCCCTGTGGTGAGCCGGTACTCAGTCTGAGGACCCTGGAAGAGATTTTTTTCCTATGGAGACAGACTGGGGCCTGTTAGTCAGGAAGTCCAAGATCCAATTGCAGTGAGCGGTATTTATTCCCAGTAGGTCCAACTTCTTTACCAGCTTCTGGGGAATGACTGTGTTGAAAGCTGAGCAGAAATCAACAAACAGCATTCTGACATAAATGTCTTTTTTGTCGAGATGGGAGAGAGAAAGGTGGAGAGCAGACGAGATGGCATCATGTGCGGCGCGGTTTGTGCGATAAGCGAACTGTAGCAGGTCTAGACTCTGTGGAATCTGTGAGTTTTCATGTGCCTCAATACCAGCCTCTCAAAGCACTTTGTGATGATGAGCGTAAGTGCCACTGGCCGGTAATCACTGAGGCAGGACACAGTAGACTTCTTTGGCACTGGGATGATTTTTGTGGTTTTGAGGCATGCAGGTACCACAGCTGAGCTCAGTGATGTATTAAAGATGTCTGTGAAGATGCCTGCAAGCTGGTCAGCACACTCCCGAAGCACCCGGCCAGGTATGTTGTCAGGTCCTTCAGGGTTTACTCTGCGAAGTGTCGTCCTGACGTCTGCTGTGGACAGACAAAGTAAAGAAGGACCAAATACAAGATATAACACAATGATTTTCTTTGTATAAAGTCCATAGTGCTGTGTTAAGTAGAGCTATTTTTCCTGACAAAAAAAAAAAAAAAAAAAAGAAAAGGCCTCTTTCTCTCCTACTGACAAAAGTATGCACCATTGATTCCATGCCTTTTGACTCAGTCAGGCTAATCTGATTCAATTGCCAAAGCTTAGTGTACAATGAAAATGAAACGGCAAACAAAGCACAGAAATGCAGAGTATTGCTTTTCATTGACAAACAAACAGGTCTGTCCACCTGCAGAATTATGGATAAAGTGATGGCAGAAACTCAATAGACTTAATGAATGACAGTTGTGAAGTCAGATTTTTTCCACAACAGTTATTAATGAGAAGGTCTGCAAATATTGAAAAGATCTGGCAAGCTGCCTGAAGCAGTTTAGTCCAAAATCACCTCATCTGTCATATATCAAACAGAACCCCAAATATGAAATACACATAGAAGGTACTAATTAATGGACCAAGAATTTCACAGGTTTCCTGTAGAAGAGATGTTTGTAAGAATATAGGCATATTCCCCTTTTTTATGGGTACAAAGAACAATTTCATGTTTTGAAAACAAACATATGTATATTAATATAATTTTCAGTTAGAATTTTCAGTCTGAAACAAATTAATGTTCTACTATGTTAAAGCGATCATAATTTACCATTTTGAAGAAATAATCTTTGTGAGTGTAACCTTTAGAACGCAAGCCATACGGATCCATGCAGACAGCACAACAAATGGTAAAGCGTCACCACACAGCAAAACAACTCTTTATATGGAATTTCTCCCATGAGCAAACGACAAGCGTGTAGGAGAACAAACACCGGTTCTAAACTATTTTACACTGTTTATATTTACTGAAATCAGAGTTTATTGATACACTCTAAGTTCTGAGGGTAAACACCGGTTCTAGACTGTTTTACACTGTTTATATTTGTTGAAATCAGATTTTACTAATACACTCTGAGTTCTGAGGGTTAAGTAGTAATGGAATTCAATTTCGTGCCCCAAAGCTGATGTCAAGTCTGCTGTCCTGCACAGAGCACCAGGCTCACTAAAGGAAATCTCTGCTGCATTGCACTGTCCTCATTTTAACATGCTACTGACCTGTACCACTGAGATGTATTAAACCACCAAGGAGGGTCAGACAGAGGACAGCTCTGCTAAATGTCATCAGACTCTGGAGGTGCAAAGCTAAAGTGCACTCAGAGAAAGGCAGTTTTCAGTGCATTGAGGTCACTGAGAGCATATTAAGCAATTAAATATATATCAGACTTTGATGAACTATAAATGTACTTTCTGCTTTGCCCAGGGAAGGTTTGAAAGGTTTAAAAACACAGCGCAGACACAGCTGATAGTGTAAAACATGTTGCATCGGTGTTCCCTGAGTACAATGTGTGAGTATAAGCCATGTTATCTTTGGCCTCAGTGGACTGGAAATTAACAGGGCTTTGTGCACTGCACTGGATCACTGACACAAGCACCGGCTTAGATATACAAGTAAACCTGAAGCTCTCTATGGTGGACCTGTAACTTGCAACACTCTCTTAAAAACAGAAGTTCGTGGATGGTGTTTTGACTTAGACACCATCTGAGGTCCTTTGTTATATTTAAAGGTTCTTCGCAGTCTTGTTTACAAGTATACTCCATCCACTGAAAGGTTCTTTTGGGGACCAGAAGTGGTTATTCTGTGACATCATTCTAACCCCTTTCCTTTTTTAATTTCTCAACAAGGATTGGCTATTGCAATGCACACAAGAAACAGGCAGGAGTAATGAAGCGGAAAGACTTTGTTATCATATTTAAGCAGTGTTTTCATCTTAATTCGCTGCATTTAAAAAGCAGGTTTGTTCCAGTAATAACTCGAGAGAGGTACTGCTAAATGTACCAAAGAGCTGGTGCTTGCTGAAGTATCATTATTAGCAGTTTTAGACCATTAGACCGAAAACCTTTAATTGGTAGAAAAACCAGGTGGAGATTCTTTAACCTTTTTTGCACTCACACATCTCATTTTCAAAAGTGGCTTACGTTGCAGGGCTGTTTTCAAAAACAAGAGAAGTTCTTCTAAAGTGTTTCTTTTGAATAACACTATTTTCCACATTTTGATTGACCAGAAACAGGCCTTTATTAGAAGTCTTGTTTTGATGGTCGACATGCAGTGATGTTATGAGTGATGTTCCATTTAAATTGAACTAAACTGAGTCGAGTTGCATTTAACAATATTGACGCTTCTCCATTGGCACAGGATAAATAAAGCAAGCTGTACCCGAAGTGTACCATGCTGTTCAACGGCAGGGTCGAAAGCTGAGCTGGCTGCGTCACTACTTTCTGATTGGTCGAAATGTCATTACAGCATGGAACGAGGCCACCTGACTTTTTACCATCCACGCAAAAAATAAATAAATAAATAAAACAACAGACATACAAACTAACAGCTGGGAAATGGATGAAATACAAACACTACTATCTATTGTCTGTGACACTAACAAATGTCTTTAACACGGTGAGAAACGCAAAGTGAACCAGGTCATCAGATGGCTAAAGAATGCCAGAAAAAATGAAAAACTCAAATGAGACTATAAATAATAAAAGATCACAATAACAAAAGCATCTCTGACAGCAAAAATCTTTCCGATGGTTCGACTCCATGGATGCGGTTTTGGCACACCAAGCTAAAAACTCTGGGGAGACAAACATTGTTACCAGGCTGAGATGAACTGGAAAATCAGTTTAACAGTTTAACTACAGCACGGTTCCTGTATAACTATGGAAAAGTACTTTATGTGATTCACACTTATGCAAATTCAGTCCCCTCTTTACAAGGCTGTGCAGAGGGAAACCAAAACTAGTAACTTTTGTCAGCGCTATGAGCGATCTGTTGAACAACCAAAGACTTGTGTAAGTTCCTGGTGCAGAGAGAAAAAACACTTTAAATGGTTTATCAGTTGAAGACTAAGTGATTATTTCACATTAGCATGGCATCGAATCCCAGGCAATGAGCCATCTGCTACTAAAGGTAAAGGAAAGGATCAGAGGTACATGCTCAGTAATCTTCAGATGAGATTTAATCAAATGAAATGAGATTTTCTTGTCCTGGCCATTCTCCTTTGGTGTTTATTTGGGTTTTAACTTGTCATTTTGGCCTGTCTCTGACTGCTTAAGCCACTCCCCAAATACAAGTGAGAATGAATGTGTAGGATAGGACATTAGAAGCTAGAGTATGTCAAACTGGCTGATTTCAGATTTTTCATCTATAGTTACATTTTATACACAGCACAGTTGATAAATGGGCCTACTGTGTTATACAACATTTGTAAATTAGTTATTGGCTTTAACTTTAGGGTCAATGGGGACATTATGTGGAAGTTCTATAAACTTGAAAAAAGTTATTCATACTTATGCATTTCATTTACAAACTCTAAAATAAAACAGCCCGGACAGGTCACCAGTTCATCACAGGACAGACATACACACTCAAGCTTAGGAGCAATTTAGCATCTCCAATCCACCGTATGTCTTTGGACTGTAGAAGGTAATTGGTGGATTAACACATGGTGCTCAACTGAATTTTTATGTTTGGATTTGTAGCAGGGATGTGTATGTAGCTTGCATAGTGAGATTTTTAAAAAATCACATTACATTGGATAACATTACATTAATTTTGAAGTAATGTAATCCAATGCTTTTATCCAAAGCGACTTACACTCGTGTTTCAGGACAGTGTGAGAACCAGAAGAGACAGCACACTGACATCTAACCAAGAATACACTCTCAAAAAAGAAAGATATTAAACTGTTTATGTGATGGTGTCCCCCAAGGGTATGTCTTCAGTACCTTTAGTTAGGCAACATAATTCCATTGCTATTACATTTTTATATTGCAGTCCGTAAATGCTGTTTTGACTCCAGGCTTATTATTTTATATTTAAAATTTAAAAGTTAGGTGCAAATGTGTCCCTTTGGGCACTTTCATCCTGGGAAAGTGAATGTAATGTAGTGCACCTACCAGTCTCTTTTAAAGCACACAATTGTACCTCAATAACCAGTTACACCTTATGTTGTACCTTTAAGGGTGAATTTACACCATTTGTGAACAAAAACATTCCTGTACAATGTCAATAAACTTGACCTCACTATGTGTCTTTCTTTTGGTCAGTTTCTCTTTCTGTATTCCTTTTTCTGTCTCTTCCTCTTGATATGATTAATGCTGAAGCAGAAATGCAAACTCCTCCTTCTTGTTGTACCATGGTGTTACAGCTGCTCAAAGAGTGCAGATCCCACTAAGACAAATTTGTTTATGGAAATGATTTTGATGTGGATCTTGCTTTATAAGATATTAATCAAATATTCTCACGTTCAACATGTTGAATTATCGGTGGTAGTATCTCTATTAATAATTTATGTGAATTAAGTGCATTAAAATTTAAGTGTGGAACTAGCTAACAAGAGTTCAAGAGGGTTGCATGAGACTGACTGAAGTGCCAGAGAGTTTTAATTTAAGGCAGTTATTATAGCTGAATGAATGTCCAATTCAAAGAGCTTCTAGTAAACACAAGTCATCCTAGCTATAAATGTGTTAGAAGGTTTTATATATATTATTTATTTTCTAAGATCACCATAACAAAGCAAACTACACTTCTGATTAATCTCAGAAAAACATTTTTTAATAACTTACTAACTTTAATTGCCCATAAAGAATAAAGCCACATCACACTGACTATCTTGTAGATGTTGGATTAGAAATGGAAAGTGTATTATTACTGTATTACTGGATATAATTTATTTTGTGTTTAAACAGTGGATAAAACATTCCTATTCACCACCGCCCCTATCCCCAAACAAAAAAATGCATTCTCAAGTGCCCCAAAGTGCCTTGCATCCCAGCTCAAATTCAGCTCATTTGTAAATGCCCCAAAAACGTCTGCAAATCCGTTAAAACATGCTCAGTGGGATCTATTTGTCAAAGGACAACACAGGATGAAGTATTGGAGAGTGGTTAGTTGCAATGCTTTGTCACTCTGATTGAGAACGGCTCTTAAACGTGTGGGTGATGAAGGACCTTGCTTAAACCAGCTTCAATAGATAGGGCAGCCTTATTCAGATTTAAGAATGTACAAGAAACTCACAGCCGGCCACTGGATACCCTTGGCACCAATAACTATGAAAAAAATATGGAAAAAGTAATTCATACTTTTTTCACATCTTGAGTGAATTATTGTAAGTTGATGCTTCTTGGGGTCAAAAAGAAATCTCATGATCATTCACCAGTAATACAAAACTGTACATGCCTGATTGACAGGTTTAGTGTCTTTACACTGGCTTTTGGTTCAGTGTAGTGTCCAATATAAGCAGTGGCGGCAGTGGGAAGCTCATTTTAGGCCATTATCATGAAATTCGTTATGTTATGTCACGGGTCTGACCGGCCTCCAGGAGGGACTGTGGCCGCAGCCTTCCCTTCAGTCCGGGCTTCTGTTTGTTTATTGGTCCCTGTGCGCTCCCCTCAGGTATGTAGGTTTGTGTCTCTTAGTTTCTGTTAGGGGAGAATTAGTCGTAGTAGTCGTAGTAGTTGAGAAAATCCGTATGGTCGAATTTAGTCTTGTTATTCCCGTCCTGGCTGTTTTTCTGTTTCCACGTTTGGCCCACGAGCCAGTTTCTGTTTGACCTGTTTTGTTTTCTGTTCTTTAAAATAAAGAAAGACTGTGCACGATGCCTGTCTGTCCCCGAGCCTCACTTTCCTTGCTCCCGCCTGGACGAGGCGTCGTGCCAGGGCGCCGCGCTGTGCCAGAGCGTGGCGCCTGCTCTGTGACATGGAGATATTTTTTTTCTTTTTCTTTCCTTTTTTTTGTAATTAAATCTTGAACAGAGAGTAGTAGTCAGGATTAAGATCAGAATAAACAGAATTTAGAAGAAGCATGGGCAGGGGAAAGAAGAAAAAGGAGAAGAAGAAAAAGAAGAAAAATATGTGTATTGTTAATTGTTTAGTGTTTGTTATTTTTTGTTAGTTGCTTATTAAGAGTTGTTTATTGTTTATTGATTAGGAGTTGTTTATTGTTAGTTATTTATTGGGAGTTGCTTATTGTTAGTTATTTATTGGTAGTTGTTTATTAGGAGTTTATTGAGACGCGTTTATTGTTAGTTATTTATTGTTAGTTGATTATTGGGAGCTATTTAATGTTAGTTGTTTATTGGGAGTTGTTTAATGTTAGTTGTTTATTGGGAGTTGTTAATTGTTAGTTGATTTTTGGATGTTGTTTATTTCCAGTTATTTATTGGGTAATGTTTAATGTTTGTTTTGAGTTGTTTTGGGGAGAATCTTCAGCCAATCAGCACTTCAGACGCCGTGTGACGTGTGGCCTGTGAGTGCGCGTGCGGCCTGCAGGGGGGGCGCTGTCAGTGAGGCGCCGCCCCTCAGAACAGCAAAACGGAGACAGACTGTTTACTGTCCTTTACTGTCCTTTACTGTCCTTTACTCTTCTCTTTCTCTTCTTGTCTCTTCTTTATCTTACTCTGTAGCTCTGTAAAGTCCTTCTCCGGCCCGAGGTGAGCACACAGACTCTTTCTCTCCTTTTTACAACTCCTGGAGGAGCGCAGAACATCTGCTCTGCCGGAGCTCAGATTTAACAGAGCTTCACTCCTGGAGCTTCAGAAGTTCAGGAGTTCGAGAGTTGGAGGTTCAGGTGTTGGGTAGGTTCAGAAGTTTGGGGTGTTTACAAGTAGTGGTTCAGAAGTTTAAATAGTGGACATTCAGAAGTTTGGGAAGTGGTGGTTCAAACGTTTAAATGGTGTATATTCTGAAGTTTGGGAGGTGGAGTTTCAGGAGTTTTAATAGTGGACATTCAGAAGTTTGGGAGGTGGAGGTTCGGGAGTTTAAATAGTGGACGTTCAGAAGTTTGGGAGGTGGAGGTAAAGGAGTTTGGCTGTGAGTAGGTGTCCATTAATTCCCATCAGAAATGAAGCCATTGCTGTAATGTGACCAAGGAAGCTTAGAGAACAGTTGCTGGAGCTCAGTGTTTTATAAATCTGCCAGTAAATGTTGATATAAAATAGATCTAGAAAATATGTACGTATACATATCAATATGTATTTATGCATATATTATAGTAGTTACACATGATGTGAGACACACTGTGATTGGGTAAAGGCTCATTTGCATATTGGATCAGTGTGTTACCTGTGTAGGTCACCTTTTGTATAGTATGTAATAAAGGAATGTGACCTTCACTTCTCTCCTGCTCTGTCTGTCACAGGAATGTTGGCAGTGAAGAGGGATGGTTCCAACATCAGCAGCGACGACAACAGCAAGGTGAAGGTGAGCCTAGCGGACCAAACAGCTCCAGATCTTCAGAATGTTTGTCCTTCATTACTGGGCGCAGTGTGTGACGGTGCACCTTGACGCTGTTTTATGTTTAAAATGTGTCTCTTTATTGTGCCTGTTCTAATCAGGACGGTCTCTCGTCCGACCCTCTGGAGCCCTCCCTGACCAGTGTAAGTCCTTTGCTGAAGCCAGGGGCACTTGTTGGGCCTCCATGTACTTCGTCTCAGGACAGTGCAGGCATTCTGAGTGGCCTGTTCAGGAGATCCCCCAAACCCAGCCCAAAGTTCGCCCACACGCAAGTACATACACACTGCACACCGCACCTCGTTTTTAAGGTAGCTAACAAGCACTCCACCAGTTATCAACACAAACTCACTGTTCAGTAGCTCTGTTCAGGATCACTGTTCAAGACCATGTTCACGCCTGTATGATTATATCTGGATAAGGACGAGCCGTATAAACATGCATGAGGGAACGCACCCGAGATGCATCCAGCTTCAAATCAGATCACTCAAAGCACTTCAGGTGGAGGTTCTGAGACACAGTGAGATACACATTCCAACAGTGTGGACACATCCGTCTCTTTGAGACACATTCAAAACAGCTGGTGGGGCAGCAAGTGGCCTAGTGGTTAGGGAGTTCGCCCTGTGATCAGAAGGTTGTTGGTTTGAGTCCTAAGACTGCTAGTGGCACCACTGAGGAACCCCTGAGCAAGGTACCGTCCCCACACACTGCTCCCCGGTCGCTGTGTTCCTGGCTGCCTGCTGCTTCACTTGGTGAATGGGTTAAATACAGAGAATAATTTTGTGCTGTTCACACTGTGTGCTGTGTGTTCACGTATGACAAATTCACTTAACCCAAAACCCCTCCCAGTGCTGTCACAGCAACCACTGCTATCCTGCTTATGGAGCACCCCTGTCACTTAATGCAGGATCGCTGCTCTTTCAGTTAATTTCATTTTCAGTTCAGATTTAGTTTTGTCTTTGGAAAGTAATGGTTCACTTTGTCAACAAGGCTAGGGGAGGCTAGTCGTGACGATGGCTGTCTTTGAATTTCTCACAGTGCAACGTAGAAGCACCGTTCAGGAGCTACGACCAAAGAAATGTTCATGATTATCATCTTTTGTCTGGGACCAGCCCTCAATCACAGAGTGTGTACCAGGGATAAGGTGATACAAGTCCTCTCCAAACAGGGAGATCAGTCACTGAGTGTGTTTTTGAGGACCGTGTGCCTGAGGGCTGTGAAAGCATGTGAAAACACATCCAGCTTAACAGCAGGCTGGGCCTGGGTGCGGTCATGAGATGTTCTGGCGTGTTCCTGGGAAGACAGCCTGCTGCCACAGCACAACATCATTAAGTGTGCAAAATATGGAAGCAAGAGGAGTCTTTTAAGCTCATTTCGATCATCAGACTGACATAAAAACTCTTCAAAACAAAAATGGACTGAAGTAACCCATACTGGGTCCATAATGGTTATTAAAATTGATGAAACACCACCAAGAGTTTAACATTGAGAAACTCACTGAGTCAGAATTGTTTACAGTGGAGGTGAATGGAACCAGACGTCCGCATCGAAACGGTCCCTCACAGAAAGTTATTCCATGAAATGGTTATGAATTCACTACCTGATGCCTAAGATGTTGTTTTACCAGAGTTTTGAGAAACTTTTGGTCTTAAAACTAAACCCATTCATGGTGTAAGGAGACATGCGGGGCTGGGTGAGACAAAATAGTCCCCAAAGAAAATGTTTATCAACATTCCATATAAACAGTCAGACACGTGGTGCTTCACTGGAGGCAGATAGAGAATAAAACGGCTCTATTTGGTTCCATTCACCACCACTGTAAAGAGATCAGAGTCTCTACAGCGAATCGTTTCATATCAAACCTGCTCTGGACCCACACTGTTTACACACACGCTGCATCATAGAGGAATTTATACACAGTTGCAATTCACCTGTAATAAAACTTGTAGCAAATATGTTATTACATTTTATAATCAAACGACTTCTTTCGCTTCTTTGTGGCAGGACAAAGCACCTGTTGAGTTGGAGTCATTGGTGAGAGATGAAAACCCGACAGGCAAAGCCAGTGTAAGTTTTACAGTTTGCCGGGTCTGTGTGTGTGTGTGTTTGTGCGCTTTTATTCGTGTATACTGATTAAGTGTTTGTGGTTTTTAGTATGCTTTTAAAGGGGGAGGGAGTTTTTATGCTTTAACAGTGTAAGACCTACAAACAATGTAAAACATCTCTGAAAGGGGCAGGTCAAAATCAAAGGCTTTATTTTCCACAAGGAAGTTTTTCCACTTGGTTTGATGCGTACAGATTGATTGATGCATCAAAAATGACTAACAAACAAAGCTATTGACTAACTGTGTTCAGACAAGTGAATGAAGGATATATCTAGTGGTTCACTGAATTTGTCATCAAAAAGAGAGCCCACTGGAGAACCTGTAGTGAGGAGAACTGACACTTGATAATGTCACACAGAGCAACTTCAGATATTTCAGCCTTGCTGTGATGTTTTGAATGCTAGGACTGACTTTACAATCTTTCATTCGGGACGTCGGCGAGCAAAGACAGCCAAGCAGCTGCTCAACTCAGCCAGGACTCAGTAGCCAGAATGCCATCCAGTTAATTCTCAGGATCCAGAATAGTGATTAATCAGCACTCAGTCGCCAGAATGCCAAGCAATCAGTACTCGGTTTTCAGAATAATGGCTAATCAGCATGCAGTAGCCAGAATGGCAACCGATCAGCACTCAGTAGCCAGAATGCCAACTAATAAGCTTTCACTAGCTAGAATAGCAACCAATAAGTACTTAGTAGCCAGAATGGCAACAAGTCAGCACTCATTAGCCAGACGGCCAAACAGTCAGCACTCAGTAGGTAGAATGCCTTTCAATCACCATCTGGTGACAAGAATGGCAAGCAATCAGGGCTCAGAATCTAGAATAACAACTAATCAGCTCTCAGTAGCCAGAACGGCAACTAATCAGCACTCAGTAATCAGTAAACCAGTAAACCAGGCAGCACTCAGAAGGTAGAATGGCAACCGCTCAGTAGCCAGAGCGCTAACATGCTACTGCTGTAGAAGAACAGGAATATGTTGGCTGAAAAAAATGCAGGGATAAAACTATCCGGATATATATTGTAAACACTGAGAAAACAGTACACTGTGGTTTTTGGGCAGCTGGTGGCCTTGTGGTTAGGATGTTGCCCCTGCAATCAGAAGGTTGTGGGTTCGAATCCCAACACTGCTAATGTCATCACTGAGGTACCCTTGAGGAAGGTAGCGTCCCCACACACTGCTCCTCGGGCGGCCCTTGTTGGTGGCATCCCCTTGCTTCACTTGGTGAATGGGTTGAATGCAGAGAGAGAATTTCACATTGTTCACGCTGTGCTGTGCTCTGGTGTGTTCACACATGACTATAAGGGGCCACTTTACTTTTTAACTTTAAAAGAACTTGAAAGGATTTTAAAGCTCCTACAGTGCTTCTTCTATGGCGTCGCTCAAAAGAACCTGTCTACGACACTGTATTTGTAAGAGTGTGTGTGGTTTCACTTTTCCTCTGTTAGAGTGGAGTGTTTGGGAGGATTTTCAGGAATCCGTTCAGCTCCTCAGATCAGGTAACATAATCCACTAAATCTTTTACCGCCTCTGGCTTTAATGCAGTGACACTTTTATCAGCACATGTTTTAATGTGATGACTTTTTTTGTAATTTGATGACTTGCTTTTAATGGTGTGACTCATTTACCTGCGCTGGCTTTAATGCGGTGACTCTTTTACCTGCGCTCCTTTTACCGTGGTGACACTTTTATCTGTGCTGCTTTTAAGCGGTGTCTTTTTTACCTGCTCTGGCTTTAATGCAGTGACTCTTTCACCTGTCTTTGTTTTAATGTGGTGACTCTTTTACCTGTGCTGCTTTAAATGCATTGATTCTTTTACCTGCGCTACCTTTGATGCAGCAACTCTCCTGTCTGGGCTGGGAATCTGAACGGAGGGGTCCATTTGTAACTCACCAGTGATTTTCCAGTGCAATATGGTGTTGAAAGTATGTGCTAACCGAGGCATGTGTGTGCTCTGCAGGAGAGGGAAAAAGGAAAACCGCCTGTGGACACACACTCAGGGTCCACACAGGTCTGTGCGTTCTGAGTTTTTCTGAGAAGTGTTACTGAAGTAACAATAGCAGAACAGACACCTTTCTTCTGTTTCTGCTCAATAGTTCTGAACCTTGTAAATGCGTATGGTATAACCATGGACATGCCTGTAGTGTAAGCATGGGCATGGGAGTGATGTAGCCATGGAAATGGGAGCAGTGTAACCATGAGTGTGCATTAAGTGTAACCATAGTAATGCATGTAGTGTAAGCATGGAAGCTGCAGTGTCTGATTGTGCTCTGTTCCCCGTAGCCGCAGGAGGACAGCTTGACTCTGGGCATAGGGGCTGATGCGGCAAGTACCTCAAAGCAGGTAGAGATCATCAGGGTACCACACACACACACACACACACACACACACACACTTCACAGAACTCACACTTCTCAAGAGTACAGAGAACAGAAACCGCCTCGTTTACTGTTCAAACAAAACACACCCGTTATATTTAGACTGTGAAATCACTGAACACACTCTCTCTTCTGTCCCCATCAGCGGAGCAGCCCCGAGGGCCACGACGCGCCTCCCACACAGGTCCCGGTACGTCACTCGCCTGCAGTAACACGTGATTTACCTCTCTTTCTTTCTGCCTGGATTTATTTTAAAACAGAAGCTTGGAAGCACAGCTATGATTAAAAGTAGTAGTAGTATTTAATATTTTAATATTGGATTATTGTTATTATTATTAGTAGTAGCAGTAGTTATTACTATGGTCACTATTAGTATTTCTTCGTCGTCTTCTTCTTCGTCTTCTTCGTCTTCGTCTTCTTCTTCTTCGTCTTCTTCTTCTTCGTCTTCTTCTTCAAAATTATTATTATTACGAGTAGTAGTATCTATTAATAATATTATTATTAATCTAATGCTAGATGGTTACTGGTCGTCGTTTTCCTTTGTGTAGTTGGAGATAAGTGTAGTTGGAAGTGAAGTAGAGGTAAATGCTCATGTTTAGAAGAACGACTGATTTAAATGATCTGACTCCAATCACACTGAGGGTTTGGCCTGTTCCCTCTTCATCTGCTGTGAATTACAGCAGTCATGTGGGAGTCACGCCGAGGAACAAACTGCTTTCTGTAATTTTGTGTGTGTATCTGTGTGTCTGTTTCTGTGTGTGTGTGTCTGTGTCTGTCTGTCTCTCCTAGGTTGACTCAGACAGTAAAATGGAAACACCCCCAATCCCACCTAGACCCACTGAGGAGGTAAAGAATGTGACACACCGTCATTCAACACCAGATTCTAGTTTTGTTGGTGTCAGCCGGCCAGTCAGCATGAATCCCAGACAGGCAATCAGCACACAAGTTCAGAAATCCAGACTTCTGATAGGCTGTCTAGAGTACATTTGGTTATTAATGTTCTTGATATCAGTAACCCCACCCACTTCCAGCACCTCACTCTCATTTGTTAGCTTAAGCCATGCCCACTTTCACTGGTAGAGAACTATTATAAAGCAGATCCAGCCTAAATGATAACATGCAGTAAATCTGAGTTATGACTTCAACTGGTTATATTTTATAGTATTATAAAATTCAAATATTATACTGATTGAATATTTTAATATTTTGCTTTTTGGTTTTATTTGATGCAGGAGCTCCATAGCACCATCTCCTATCAGCTCAGTCACACTAAAACAAATCATAATCAGGTACAGTGCAGCCTGATGTCTCTCTTTCCTCTCCGTTTGTCTGGTTCCATTAAAGGGCCAACGTTCAACATCTTTACTGCATTTTATCATTTTTAACATCACTGGTGTGGTTTTATTCACTAAAAACTTAATTGGCTGTGTGTGTTCTGCTTGGCTGTGTGTGTTCTGATTTGCTGTGTATTTCCTATTGACTGCATGTGTTTCTGATTGGCTGTGTGTGTTTCTGATCAGCTGTGTACTCATAATAATGGATAACTGGATTTGATTTTTTGATTTATTTATTTGACCAGTTCATTTAAAACATGATACCGCACCATCCAGTAAACAAACAAAAACAGGATAACACAAAAAAGCAATAATGCTTATTTCCATTGTGGTCCTTAGTTGTTTTTTGTTTGTTTTTTTTTTTTTTTTTGGTTTTTTTTTTGGGGGGGGGGTAATAATTTGTCACACAGCATTCTAATTTAACACCATAAATTACTATTCACAACATCAATGTAAAACACAATTGAAAAAAAGACATTGTTGACTCCTTAACCATTTCTTAAGGCAGTCTTAAAACGCTTCATATTTTTCTGTTACTGTCTCTAGGCAAAGGACAGCTGCAGAGTACAGGAATGACTCTCTACCCATACGAGACTTAAACCTAATTAGTATATAATCGGTAATGCTCCCTCTGGTGGAATATGAATGTGAATCCCTAACCCTGTGAGAATAATCCCTAAAATAGCTTGGAACCTCACCATTCACAATCCTATGCACAAGACATAACTTAATCTGCTTCACTCTGTCATTTACCTTGAGCCATCCCAGTTTATCATAATGTGAGGGCTCCAGGTGGGTATGCGCTGGGAGCCTTAACACCACCCTTATTAGCTTGTTTTGTGAAGTGTGTCTGTAGACACACTGCTAAACCACAAACTGTAAGCATAGTCGTAATGGCAATGAACAAGAGCCCCTGACAGCATTTTCATAGCTCCCTCCTCAGGAAACCCGGATACCCTGGCAAGAAATTGAATTCTGTTGTTAATTTTAATCAGAACTTTCTGTGCCATACTGTTCACAACTCTGTTTTATTCGACCACATTTACGTCTTTATGGGAGACTAACAGAGCTGAATCATCATCATACAAAAAGAGCTCACAAAGGCACGCTGATTTTAGATCATTTAAATATAAAAGGAAAAAAAGTGGCCCCAGTACTGACCCCTGAGGGACACCACAGTCTAACGTTTTTGGTTTGGAAAGCACCCCATTTGAATCTATCATCTGCTGTCTGCCTAGAACTGAGATAAGAACTGACCCATTTTAAAGCTGACTCATTGAAGCCCAAAGCTTTGAGCTTCATTGACAGGATACTATGATCCACTGTGTCAAAAGCTTTCTGGAGGTCCAACATTACCATACCACATACCCTTCCCTCGTCCAGTTCTTTTCTGATATGGTCAGTGAGGAACAATAAACACATTTCAGTGGAATGGGATCTCAGTGGAAAGAAAGAACACCTAAAAACATTTGGCCACCTCCGCCTCCTCCCTTCTCCTCCTCCTTCCACAGAATGGCTCGCTGGTATTTGAGTACAGTGAACCCAGAAAAACCTAAATCACAGCTTAGTGCGGGGGTTTTAGCGAACAATCATCAGTTTGGTTCTCAGAAAAAATCCGCGATGGACTGAAACCACGACTGCTGATCCGCGTTAAAGTGGCGGTTTACTGTATACACTATATGAACAAAAAATAATGGGACGCCTGACCATTACGCCAACAGGGACTTTAATGGCACTGCATTCAGATACACAGACTTTAAAATGGAGTTGGTCCCCCTTTGCAGCTGCTATAATGCTCTGGACTCTGAGGGTAACTTGTTTTTTCTGTAACAATTTTTTTCTTTACATTAATAATTAAGATTTGCAGAAATACTTTTATTGCGACTGCTTAACTGTGTTATAAAGCTCCGTATTTGTTTAAAGTGTTTGCAGACCAAATGTTATTGCACTTTGTTCATATAGCAGTACTTTAAAAACAAAAGTGTGCAATACACTACTTTTGAATTCATTATTTAATTTTGCGTAGTACAAAATTAATTAATCACAATTCAAAATTGTAAACATTACCCAGCATTAATTATAATACAAAATAATGTAACATAATGCATTTCATTATTATACAATGTATTATGTAGTACAATATAATATATAAAATAATATATTGTATAACAATGTAGATATGACATGCGTTAATTTTGTATGTTTTTTAACCGTGTCATTCTGCGCCTGTGTGCATCTGTGTGTGATATCTTGAAAAACGGTGCTGGCAGTCTGAGGACCAGGATGGTGCTGCCTGTAGTGATCGAACGGAGGTACAGTCTGTTTTAAACTGCTTCTCACTTCAGTGAAACACGCATTAATTCATCAGCAAAAACATGTAATTGAATTTGTATTTGAATACTAATGACTACAGTGAACCTATAAAGCCTGAAATCATGGGCGCAGGTGGGACCAGGGACAGGGGGGATGTGTCCACTTCAGACCTCGATCTGACACCCCCCCCGCCCTTACAGGGCAAAAAAACCCCATTACTTACTTACTTACCCTTAAATATACTAAGGCGCTTATACTCAGCATGGAGATTTAAAAAAAAAAAAAGGATGCGTCCCCAAAAATGCGTCCTGTGCCCCTGCCTGAAATGGAGCTATAGTTATGCCCTCTGTGTTGTTATGATGCTCATCTTTAGCCTCCCAGTGTTGGCGAGGCCGTGTGATGGTGGAGTTCTTGCAGGTGGGTGACCAAACTGAGAAGAAATTTGGGAAAAATCCCAGAAAAGTCAAAATACACCTCAAAAATAGACAGACAGACCTATATGAAACTTAACCCAAACAGCTTCTCATCCATCCCGATCACAGACCGGGATCAGTAGTTCTGCAGACTCACACAGACTCTGTCTCTCAGGGCGACAGTGATGGGTGTGCGGAAACAGCTGGAGACACTAACGCCGAGGACCAGAGGGAGAGACACAGCAGAGAAGAAGATGCCAATACAAACAAACTGGTATTTTGATATATTTCAAGCTTTTAATTACCTTAGACAATGAGACGGTCAGTGTCACTTTGTTTGTGTCCTGTCTGTCTCCCTACCAAGCCAAAAAAGAAGATAGTGAAGAAAAAGAAGAACCCATTCATGCCTCACGTGACCCCCAAGGTAGTAGACAAAGCTTCGTGTTATGGTTTTGTTTGTCTAAAATCGGCTAAATGGACTCATACACTTCCCTTAGAGGAATATGCGTCCCAGTTAAAGGAATAGTCCAACTCACCCCAGTCAATTAGCTAAGACATCTTCAGTTTTACTTCTTCAGTCTGGATCTGCTGCTGCCATGTTAAGGTCACTAACAAACACTAGGAATCAATAGTCACCCAACTAGTTTAGACTGTTTTCTGTAAAAATGCATTATCAAATCTTCCAAAACACATCCCCAAAACATCCCTGGACCCTTTTGAAATGCATCCAGCTCTTCTTTAAGACTTGTGGATGTTGTTTAGGGCCCAGTATGGACTGTAAAAATGAATGTAACTTCAAGCCATTTCAGGGCAGTCATAAGTGAGAGGATTGTGCCCTGAACCACATCCACACGCCCCTAAAGAAGATATGGACAGTGTTGGGGAGTAACGGAATATATGTACCGACGTTACGTATTTAGAATACCAATTATGAGTAACTGTATTCCGTTACAGTTACCGTTTAAATCGGTGGTAATTAGAATACAGTTACTTTGTTGAACTAAATGGATTACACGGCGGTATTTTCCTGTTTCATATGTTAGGCTATCCCCTCAGCCGAAGTATTGGGGACCATAAGCGCAGTTAGTTTAAGCCGCTCTCCGCGGGTGCAGCGGGCTGCTGAATATCTTTAGGCATGATGGAGACTCTCTTGGCGTGGATGGCGCACAGGTTCGTGTCCTCGAACAGATCCACTAAGTAAGCCTCGCTGAACAGACCCACCAGGTTAAGCCTCGCTGAACAGACCCACCAAGTCAGCCTCGCTGCTTCCTGCAGGGCCACAACGGTGGAGCTCTGGAACCGGAGGTCGGTCTTGAAGTCCTGAGCGATCTCACGCACCAGGCACTGGAAGGACAGCTTGTGGATCAGCAGCTCCGTGGATTTTTGGTAACGGCAGATCTCTCTCAGAGCCACAGTGCCGGGCCTGTAACGGTGAGGGTTCCTCACGCCGCCGGAGGCCGGAGCGCTCCTTCGTGGCCAGTTGCGTTCTGGACGCTGTGCCACCGGTGGATTTACGGGCTTTGCTTTGTTCTTGCCATGGTAGCAACGAGAAAAATCGTGAAAATAATAGTAAAATATATAGACTAAACAATACTATGCATTGATCGGGTGAATATTTACAGTAAATCATAGTAAAAAAAAAACTAATAAAAACATGCCAGACGGAGCGGCGTCCCCGTAACCTAGCAACCAATAAATAAACGGTTAAGCAGAGATGGGGCTTTTTATTATCTTTAAGCAGACAAAACCTCTTATGTTAACATACCCAGGTCCTTGCTCCTATACAGTAAATCTACAGTAAATATATTGTCTATTCAGGGAGATTTGGGCTTAACAGCCAATTGGTAGAGAAAAACAAA
>JBBIGA010123601.1:0-25142 GCA_037576975.1 Alestes dentex | reverse complement strand
ATATGACATGAGGATATAGTCAGTGACAATATAAATATTACCCCATTACATATTACTTACTTGTGTAAAGAATGCAGAGCTGCTAAATCTGTAACATAATAAAGAAATAAACACACACAAACTTGTGTGTGCAAATAAAACCTTTCATTCATTTTATTTAATTAATAGAAATTTTACCATTTACTCAGAATACCACTAACAACACATGAGGGACAAAAAGAAAAACCTGAGCCCAAGTTCCTAAAATATCTGGGCTGTTAGGCTCATCTCAGCTTTTAATCTTATGACCTTTGTGTTGTGATGTTTCTCAGAGTTTATCTTGTTAAATATTAACTTTCATTGTGGTTTCTCTCACAAAGCTGCATCTTTGACAAAATACTGAGTATGTGAATGTATTTTCCACAAATTAAATATTACGAAGATATGCTAATGCTGTGTAAATTTGAGCAATTAACAGTTTTAAGTAACTGGTCTGTCCTCTGTAACCATAACACATATTTTGCTGCAGAACCTGAGTGTAATATCTGATTCAGATGTTTGAATAAATAACTCACAACATATCTATGATTATACCCAGTCATGTGGATTATAATTATGCTTAAGGTGCAATGAGAAAGAACCTACCGTATGAGACAGTCCAACATATTTGGTAAAGAAGGAATAATGTAGTGCATAGACACTAAATCTTTCTTGTGTAAGGTTGTTCTTCACATCACAGGAGTGGAAGTTCTGTGTAATAGGTAATAAGCCTATGAGTATAGAATGTCATTACTGTGCAAAATTTAAACAGATGAAGACATTTACATGAAGCTAATTCTGGTGAATTGTGTATGAACTTTTCACACATTGCATTTCATAGATTCATCAATTCATCAATTAAATTACCCATACATTTTTACATTTGCACAATTATTTACTCTACAGTATGTGATAAAATACCATATTCATTCACACTAATACTGTTTCTGCATTTTGTTAGCTGTGCTGTTTGTTGTCTTATCCTGTACTATTTTATAGTTTGCTCTTGTTTTTAAGTCTTGTACTTCTCTTTGCACTCTGTGTTGTCTTATGCTGTCTGCACTTGAGCAGACTTGTGCTGCAACATGGTCCTGGGGGAGCGTTACTTCATTTCACTGTGTTGATGATTGAAGTGACAATAAACACCTACTCGACTTGACCTGACTTGACTTCCACAGTGAAATGCATGCATGCATGTTTTGTGTGTTGTGGCCCTGTGAATTAGCCCTCTTAGCGGCATTGACCCAAAAATGCTCGTTGTTCTGCTCACAGTGCTTTATGGACAAGAACTGTAATTCACAACTATTGGAAATTTATTTCACTTCAATTCATAGTTCACAAGCTATCAAGTTGCCAGTCACCGGCAGCAAACCGGTGCTTACACTGTTCACAGTTCAGAGCTTGGAGCAGGTGCTGAATTGAAAAACATCACCATCCTTTCTTTAAAACTGAGTTTTATTCGAAGCCATTTGTTACAAATACATGAAATGTCTCATGTTTTTCAAGAGCCACAACTCTTTTGTCCTGTTTTTGTTGTTTGACCATTTTAACACGTCACTCAAGCACAAAAGTCTGCGTTGGTTGTAAGTAGGTGGTTGTCGACGAAGCCAAGGGATGAAATGCGCCAGGCTCCATGGCGACATTCAGAGGTCTGGCTTGCTACAGTGACATTAACGCCACAGAGCCATTAGTGCTGTGTGCTGTGTGCTGGGGCTGCTGGGGGAGCTGCAGCTGGCATCCACGCCTCCGATAGAGGGCAGGTAGGCATGGTGCAGAATAGGCAGCTGCAGTGACAGTCTCCGCTGGACACTGGACAAAAATACACCAGTCAAAATAAAACCAGGCTAATACACTAGTCAATGTTACAAGAAACTCTCGTAATCAGTGTGTCACTGTGTCACAGCCACTAGATAAAGACAGGTCAAGAAGGACTGTAATTCTGTCATTACTGTGGTAACTACTACTTCCTGTGTGACACAGTCTGCCTTTGTAAATTACTTAAAGCAATATAGGTACATCTGACAGTTCCTATTATTACTGGCAAAAATGTTATAATATTCCAAATGTTCCATCATTCCAAATTGGTCAGAACATGGAGGTTGTTTTGGCCCACAGATGCCTCTGAAGGCTCACTGCTAAATCCAAACCAGTACATTAGGGACACATTAAGAGTCGTATTTAAGGAGTTTATGACATACCTTTCGGGAGAGTTGATATCTTCTGAGTCTTTACATCCACTGTAGCCCACTGGAAGAGTCTGAAATTTCTCTCTGTCTGTAGAAAGAATGAGCAGTTTGCGTTTGCCTACAGCACTCCAGTCTCTGTACTACTGACTACTAAACAGAATTTTTTTAACAGATGAATATGAAACACATATCTTAAATGCAGACTACCATTCTGTCCTGTAAATTGTACATATGTCCTTGAAACAAAATGCGGGAAATTTGTATCAAAACAGTTTAGAGTATTTTTGTATTTACTGTATTGCTAATTTAATCGTGACATGAAATACTTTTGTGAACATTAAAATGCAGATTACCAGCACAGCATTGTCAGGGTTGAAAAAGTAAGCAAATTTGCGTCTGCTTTAGTTTTTCAATATTGAAACATGATAATTGTTTTTCAGCATCATGGTTATAAGAGTGAACTACATTCTCAACATTTAATCAGTGCAGTAACTGTTGATGCATGAAAACCAAAAACATATTGTGAGATCCTCTCTGAGAAAGGAGGAGCATAGTGCGGAGACTTGAGGGCTCCAGTCCAGCTGGCACTGCTTTAACCAGCTGTCTGTTTCCTGAATCTGTGAAGAGGAACACTATTTCCCAGAAGTAAGAGGGGTCCTCCTTTTGTGTGCAAGAGGCAATGACACATGAATTAAGGGATTATCAGCCACGACTAAGGGATAATTATCCTCGCATTACAGCCCAGCCCTGATCTGGTGATTCATGATCTTTTTTCTTTCTCTTTCACTAACTAAACAAAACACAAACAAAATTGTGTTCCTTACAGGAAAACCTCACCAATGTCCAACTGTGAGCTTAAGCTGAAGTGCAGGTGTGCCACAGGGGAAGACGCTGAGGAGTTTCCAGATCTGGGCTGGTGTCCAGCACAGTTTAGTTGTTCCCCTCCACAAACACACTCACTAAACCTGCCATGGTGCACAGGCACCCCTGCTGTAGAATCAAATAACACAACAATGGCCTAACAACGTTTTAGATGCTCATACCTTGTTGTGGCAGAGCAGCAATTCATGCTTGAAAACCCCCAGTTTCCTCCACATTATTGCTGCACACTGCCCAATAATGCCATAAAATCTCTGGTTGATGTATGTTTATATTTGATATATTTAATATATTTGGCAGACTTTATAGATACTAAATGCCAGTCAAGGATCCTTCAACACTCAAAACCATTTTGGCATTCTGGCCTAAAACTAGCATTTTTTATGTTATTTGTTATGTATCATATTGCAGCTGTATATCCTTTAGGGGCAGCTGGGCGGCCTTATGGTTAGGGCTTTGCCCCTGTGATCCGAAGGTCAGGGGTTCGAACCCTAGGACTGCTAGTGACAACACTGAGGTACCCTTGAGCGAGGTACCGTCCCCACACACTGCTCCCTGGGCGCCCCTTGTTGGAGGCAACTCACTGCTTCACTTGGGTAAATGGGTTAAACAGAGAAAGAAGTTCATGCTGTGTGGTGTGTTCACGTGTGACTATAAGGGGCCACTTTACTTTACTCTCATCAGCGTGACAGAATCCAGATTTTGTGTTTTGTGTCATCCATCAGTGTTCTCTTGTTACAACACCCACGATGCGTTAAACAAATATGTCGTACAACTACTACAGCCACACAGTGAGTATCCAGACTGACAGCAACCACTGATGCAAGCAAATACAGAGCGTTAATATTAGCTATCTGTATTTCTTCTGCATTAGCCAGCTGTCTAGGAAAAAAAACTCCCACCCTCAGTATTTACCCCAAAGCCCATGTAGCGTTCTAAAATTTTCTCTGACCTTCAAGAGACATCACCAGAAGGATTTTCCCTTAAAGCAAAGAATCTCGCTCTCACTGTTGGAGGCAAGCTGAAGTTATGGTTACATTTTAAGATATCAGATGACATATCTCCTCATACCTGTCTGCTCCCCAGAGTCTTGCATGTCTGCGATGATTCCGTATGAGAGAGTGCACAGTTCCCTCAGCTGCCTGGCCAGCTCCTCGAGCTCGCTGTCTAACTTTAGTTGGAGGCATGTGTATGTGAGAAGATAAGACAATTTGAGCACAAAGCAATCATTTTCCAGCTTTGATAAACAGCCATGGCACTGCAGATCATTTTGCCTGGCCACAGTGGGAACCAAAGGCATCACAAGAATTAATAACAAACATCACAGCCCGTGAAAGTGTATTTTGTGATTTACCTCACTGATGCGAAGGGTGAGATGCTGATTGTATGATTGTAGGACATCAAGTGCAGCTGTGCTGATCAGTGTCAAACAGCTGGACACGCTGGAGTCCGAGCGCCTGATGCTTTCCTTCTCCTCACTCACTCTCTCACTCTCTTTCTGTTTCTCCACAGAGAGGAACTGCACAGACAGAGACACTTCATCAGGATCTGTCTTCATCAGGATGAACTAATAATGTAAAAGTAAGCTGGAATCGAATAGACTGATCTTTGTAAGGCGGGGGTCACCAACATGGTGCCTGCGGGCACCAGGATGCCCCCAAGGCCCCCAAGGAGTCCTGTTCTAAAACTAGCACAACTGACCCGTGAGCTTTCTGCACCCTATTGCTTTTCTTCTTTAATCACATTTGCATTTATATAGATTTGAATATGACAATATCTAAAAAAAAATGTAAATTTTAAATTTAAAAAATTGTTATTTAATAAGAGTGTATCAAACTGATAGCCCTTCGTATGGCTCAGTACCCGTGAAGTAGCTGTCAGTTTCATAAGTTGGTGGCCCCTGTTGCAAGGAATCTAGCTTCTCTATGAAACTATGAATCTCCTGAAGCTCCTTTTGAATACGTGAATCCTTATGATTCCAGGAATCTCCTAATTTAAAATACCGTTTAGCATTCAGGAGCATTTTTTTTTATTGAGTTCTATACTAAGATGAGAAGAAAACAAATACAATATTACTACTCATGAGTAATATTTTAACAGCAGTAAACATGAGCAAAGGTTTCCGTTGTCTTTCCTAATGTCATTGTTTCCTTGTAGAAAGAGACATTAGATCTCCTAGGTTTTTCTTTCCTGTGGGTTATGTTGCCAGTAACTACAGAAGTTTATTAAATTAGGTTAAACGTGATTCCACATGCATTGACATAATTATGGGAGCAACAACTACATATGTGGTTGATTTTATAAGTGAAAATAAGTTCACATCCTCTGTAGAATTTGTTTACAATTGTGGTGTTGCTATTGGGCTGTCAGTTTGGGGTTTTTTTTACACATGGACAGTTTTTTTACAAATAAAAATTACATATGACTGGTCAGTATTTTTAAGTGTAATTAAGTTTGTGTGGGTGAGTAAATGTTTTTTCACTTTGAAAATTAACTAAAGATTTAATCTGACACAAGGGGTTACTGAACATTTTTATATAACTGTATTAGCAATTACCTATGTTTGGGGTAAACTGTAATGTTTATAATGAAAAATTATTGTATAATAAAAATAATAAAACGGTGTAAATTTTCATGTCCATTAGTGACCCCAAACTGTTAGTGGGGCTCGCTGTAAGTAAGGTGTGTCAGAAAGGACACTGATGTCAAACCTTTGGAATGAAGACCAGACTCAGAGTGATGGAACAGCAGATGATGACGGTGACGCCCACAGTGCAGAACTGCACATTTGGCTGATCTCTGGTCAGTAAAGCCACAGACGCACCAATTATACTTAAAGGACCCACGATGCACACACTGATCTGAGTATACCCACTGTTGCTCAGAACGAATGTGTTTGAGTGTCTTGTCTTCCAGGCCAGGGCACAGCTAACCAGCTAGAAAACACAGGAGATATTAGTGAGATTATCAGACGTCAGACTGCTGCTGTTTGACATCAGGAAGCTACTAGTCAGATCTACCCTGATCATGATTATATATGCCAAAATTCCACTAAAAATCATTTACAGTTGACTTAAAATCCTTTCAAATTAGATGTAACACTTAATACAGTATATTACAGTATAATATACATATAGTATACATATAGTATATAGTAATCCAGCAGACCAAAGACAAGTGACAATCTATATGTAAAGCCAGACAAAATGCTGCTCCTTACCACAAGTGGACCCTTATAAAGGTACATGACTGTCATCCAGATACTCATATGAGCATTCTCACAGCGCTCCAAAAATGGACGAATGGCAAAGTCACCGCCATGAGGGTCAGCCTAAAGCCAAGCACATAGAGAGCAATCATTTTGTGTAAAACCTTTGAAAAGTATTTCCAGTTTTCCTTCTGTTTTTGTACTTGAGATTACAAATTCTCTTCTGATCCCAATTTTGGCCAATGGTGCCTGCTCAGTAAATCGCAGGATTTAGTTTATACACCAGCAAGGACATCTATACTCAACAGTGAATAAATTCCACTTGCACTATCAAAAACTTTCCCTCACACGCCTCACATGAACTGTTCATACCCCTCCCATCTGGAAGGGGGCAGTAAAGCATCCAGGCCAAGTGAACAGAAGGAATGACAATAAAGCTGACTTTGCTGAAATGCTCTCCACAAGCATTTTGTAATGTCAGTGTTGATATTAGTGAATCTTTATGTAGAAGCAGCAGACTCATTACCACCACACAAACAAACAAACAAACAAATGTACTGTTTTCCTTTTTTTGTTGTTATTTTCCTGCATCATTTGAACACAGAAGTCCTTTAAATTTATCAAATGACTTGTGTGTTCAAATTCTGCAGGAGATGCCCCCAGATGCTCAGCTACTCCTTTGAATACTGCATACATTCAGTTCTCATCATTACATCTCACCTCCAAACTGAACTCCTCCACTGTCCCCTGCAAAGGATCCAAAATTTGCAGACTAATTAGGAAGCACAGATCTACCAGCATCAAACTGCAGACTATACCAATAAGAACATAGTCCTTTATGATCTGCAACAGAGAAAATAGATCAGATATTTAGTTTCAGGAAAGATTTAAGTTAATCACTTACTGTTAAAGTAGAATATGGCCAAACTAAATTAAATTTACTAAGGAAACTAATGAAGACTAACTAATGAATAGAATTACTACTTTCTCAGGTAGAATCCTATTTCACTTGTATTTCATTACATACTCTTCATTTAGTTCTTACCCTTTTCTGAACACTGATACTCTTGAAAATGGCATGGATTCTCCAAATTTCAGCAAACATTGTCCCAAACGCTGCAGTGTGACCAACAGTTATGAGCCATATTCTGACCTGTGGCAGAAAAGGGTTCTTTACCATTACACTGCTGTGGCTGTGTGAAACTGAACAATGTGCTACAGACAGAAAGGACAGTTTAATTACTGTCAATCATTTATCAGATTTTTGATAAATCACATCTATAACATCTTTTCTTAAACTATACCCATAAAAATGTCAAAACTTTACAGAAATATGTTGATCTGAAAAATATTTTATAATAACGTAATAATAGCGTTTTCTTGATTAAATGATGAAACAGTGAGATTTCAGTCATCTGTTAAATGCCTTTTGGATGATGTTAGAATTAAAATGTACTTCAGTAAAGAAACAATTAAAACATTTTAATTCTAACATCATCCAAAGGTTTTTTTTAAATATGCAAATAAGTACATAATGTCTTGCATATCTAAATGTCAATTTTGGTATAACTTCCGACTGTAATATTTGTATAACGCCGATATTCTGTGAGGACTGTGTTGTTGCTAATACTCACATAACAGAGAACATCAAACACTCCCTCAGGCACATACAACCCATCCAACCCAAAGAAGAAGATGAAAGAATAGGATAACAGTAATCCCAGGATAAGAATAATGTTCAGTGAAGGGCTGGACATTCGGATGGCCCTGAGAAGGGAAAGAGCAGTATATCAGTGTTTGCTTACAGAAGTACAAAGCTCTGTTGCACCAAGACAATTAATTTTGTCTTTCTTTTAAACAGAGCGCCCAGAGGAATTCATTCATGAACAAGCAAGCCAAGTCTTTTGGTTCAAGATTCGATATTCCGGATTCTTCATTTGTCACAAACACAGTGGTACTAGTACAACATGTAGTGAAATGTACCCCTGAAACGTCTCTGAGATATGAGTAAATTAGGTACAGTAAATTAAAGAGAAAAACAAGGGCTAGCACTAAATAATGAAAAATATGAAGAATAAATATATTTAAATAAACACAAAGTGTACACAGCAGGATGTTGCTGAATGTTTTTGCTGAATGGTCAGACTGTGTATTACAGCAGTGCACGGAGCTCATGCCTCACCTGTGACTGCAGTGCTGGATGATGATGAAGAAGAGGAAGGCGATAGCTGTGACAATGCCTAAGGCAGAGAGTGATGCTAAAATGCAGTAAAGCAGAATGCTGATCTCCATCCTCTGCGGAAACACATGAGTCCGGTCCCTAGTATGCTCATGTCCTGCATGGTAACAATGACATTTATTAGACTAGCTATGAGATATATAGACAGTATAACAAAAACATTCTCCAGCTTGTAGATGTCATAAGAAGGTAAGGCTCTTATTCATGTTACTGAATACTGGATATACTTCCAGGGAGTGCTGGCATGGCTGGCTGAGCAAATGAAAGGACAGAAGACAGGCAGATAGATGAGCTAGCTCAGTTTTGCTTGGTGGTTAGGCCCAGCTATGCTAGATATTTCTGACTCACTACAAATACAGTTGTATTGAAGCTCTTTGGCACAACCCACATCAGCCTTGTGATTCTTGAGGGACATAAGACCCATGATTAGGACTGCCCAGTTTACATGAAAGGAGGAGAATTCTGACAAAATACAACAGGCACTGCAAAGTTATTCACAGGGCATACTTCACATGTATATATGTGCACACAAGAGCAAGATTAACCAACTTAAACATAGACTTGGGTTCCTTATAAACACGGCGCCTTAAAAGTTTTATGCTTTAAAGTCCTAGAGTTTTATGCTCATCCTCGTTCAGCCTTTTAGAGCAGACGAAACTGCATGGCTTTCTTACCTTTGAACCAGACGGGGCGGGCAAACTCCAGCTTGTCTGTAATTGTGCTGTATTCTCCAACCTGAACCTCTCTGCCAGCTGTCAAGTCACAAGCACATTTTTGCACAAGCAAAATACTAAAGCTTCTTAAAAAACATCCTGGCTCAAACAGGTTAGTCCTACTGAATACTTACCTTGAAACTGGGCAAATTTGATACTGGCCACTCTCTCACCATTGCGGAACACAACATGCCCCTAAAAACAGTGACAATCATTTATACGTGTTCGATTTAAATGCACCTGAACATGCTTGTGTTATGTACTGCGTTGTTGAAACATCAAACTCACAGTGACACCAAAGAACTTCATCTCACTCATGGCCTGCAGTATCATGTCTGTCGTCTCTTTGTCAGTCACAGTGAAGTTGCGATGGATGCTGTATTTCTCTCTGTATTTCAGTGTCTCCATGACTCGCGTCAGAGCTTTAGCTACCACCCAGGTGCCATCGTATGCAAAGCCATGGAACTTACTGGAACCCAGACCCTTCAGCATGCGCCTTTTATCGTACTCCCTCTTGTATTCCTGTGGTGTCTGGAACACACATGCACTCAGTCATTGTTGATTATATTACAGTTACAATGAGTAATCATTATTCTTCAGTGTTTAGATGTAATTAGAATGTATTGGTAGTGACGTTCATTTAAACTAGTATTTGAATTTGTGCAGTCTAACTAACACTAAAAACTGAAAAACTAAAAACTCAAGCTTACTCTGCCTGAAATGCCTCTGATGTGTTTGGAGCTGAGGGTCTCAAAATCCACACTGACTGCACCCTCTATTGCACTCAGCACACTCTGAGCAGAGCAGCTGGAGGTGCCAGTGTGAGTCCACCAGCTTGTCTCTGACCAGCCTGAGAGGATCCACTGGTACTTATGACCAAACATGTCTAGCTGATACACCTACAACACAAAAGAGGTCATGCTACAGAGACATTCCACCACACTGAGGTTCCACGACAGTGAGGTTATGTTATGGAGAAAAATGGAGATGTAACCGCAAGACATTACATCACAGACCCCCACTCCCCCCCCCCACCAAAGAAAAGTTACACCACAGAGAGCCTACACTACAAAAAGTTTGGTTATTTGTAAAAACACATCTGATAAAGCAGGTAATTAACTATTGGGTTAAAAGAGGTGGGATTAAATAGGACCAGGTCCTCAAGAACAAGTCTGAAACATTTCTGCCTTACACTATGGAAGAAGTTCACCCCACAGAGAGGTTACACCAGGGCTGTGACTATCTGTGGGTTATTTAGCTCTATTATGTGAACTTGAATCAATCATGTTAATCGGATTTAAAATTCAAGTGCCCCTACATGAACATCAAAATTCACTGCTACTTCTCACTTCTACTTCACGTTCTGGGTGTGTTTGACAACTTTTGGCAACAGATGGCGCTTTGGCTATACATTATTACATGGGCTACTTTTGGGGTAAAACTAAAATTTACCCTTTAAATGATGGAACCTCCTGAATTAATGCCATAAATAAGATTGAGGGATTTCACACTTGTGATTTAAATCTAATTTTAAAGTAAAATTAAGGGGTCGGTTTCAGAAATTAATGGCCACTTAATTCAAATTAAGGGGTTCGGTGTATTTAAGGCAGGGTTAAGCCCATTTTAAGTACACTGTGCTTCACAGTGTTCAGTGCCACTGAAAACGTAGAAGAGACCAGTGTTTTTTCTCTCAGTAAAAAAGACACATTTTGCTTGTTGCACTTAAGCACACTGTGCTTCATGGTCTATCGCCTTGACAGCTGTGTTGTTGTGCTGCGCAGTGAGCTGAAAAAAGTGAGCACATGCTTTTTAACTCGAAACAATGAGGTAGTACGGGTTATGAACATTTTTTTCTGAGCTGAACAATCAAATGAATGTGAAGACAGGCCTTTAGTAACACTGGATGAATCTGAAGGAGAGACAGATGGCGGCACTTGTTGCAATTTGATTTCATGGATTCAAATTACCGTGGGATATCTAGCTAGCTCTGGCAGACAGCACTGACCAGCTACATTTTAGGATGCTAAAAACATTGTTTAAATGTTACAACTGGGAACAGTGCTGCCAGCAGCCTTAAACTGCAGCAAAATGTTATTATGTTCGGTTATTAAACTAGCCAACTGTCCCATTTATCCTACTCTGCATGATTGCACCCCTTTCTCAAAGCACTATGGCTGAGCTCAGCCCCTGATTTTGGTCCACTTGAGTCACAACCCTGGGATATTACACTAAAACAACCATTCAGTCATACAAAACTGTGTCAGAAAAAACACAGCTGAAAATATCATAATATAACTTACACAGCAGAAGACCTTTGCAGCTGAAAACTCATCAAACTGACCAATCACTATCCTCACGTCATTTTCCTGAGGTGGAGAAACAGAGAACAGGTGGGTATAGCTGATAAGCTGTGTGCTCCTAAAACACTACGGACTAAGTAAGAACAAAGTGAGAGAACAGTGGCATGTGATGAGTGAGACACAAATATCAAATCAGATAAAGTGTCACCAACAGAAGTTCGGTGCACAGGTGAACAAGGGTTTTATATGTTTTGGGTGGCTTGATAAGTTCCAGCTTGTGAAGTTGCTGTGCAAGTAAGTGAAATATTATGATTCACACTACTGCTAATATTAGCAGTGAAATGTGTTACTAGAGACAAAATTCCAGTAACAGTTCTTCTTTTTTCTCTTCTAATCCTTACTGTGCAGGATAAATAAATTAATTTATTGGTTTTATTAGTGTTTCAAAGGATGAAAGGATGAAAGGTTTCAAAGTATCTCTTCGAGTCATTTGGGCTTTTGGATTTTATACATACTTTTAGTGTCTTCACAGCAGTGTAGGGGTCATCAGAGAACCACTGTGCTTCCACCAATTCTATTCCAGCCTGTTGGAGATTTTCAGCCAAGTCTCTCTGCACCTGTTTACAGAAGACAGAGACCACTGAGTTTTTTAAACTATTTTTTGTTGAAGACATTCTCAGCAAAATATGAAGAAAGTAATAGCATAAAAGAAATAATCACGTAAGTAGTGAAACAGTCATTCATAGCTTATGTTTAAATTTGCATACAAATTTTACATTTCATTGCAATTCATTTCTCAACCTAGTGTTATCATATCAACAGGATTCAAACTTAGTTAAATATATCCGACAGTCTTGATTAAGAGTAAAACACTGGTCCCCAATATATTACAATGTTTCTGAAATGTATACATATGGATATAGATGGAAAACGCTGTGTTGTTGTTGAACAATTTAATTATTTGCCTGAAATATATCACAATGACAGTAACATTAACATTCTAAAGCTGCTACCTCAGTGTTTCACAGGGTGTTGGTTTATTATGCATGCAGATGAGCATTTGCAGTGAATTGTAATTGGGAGAACATTTTATATTCATAGTGAAAGACAGGATGCAAATTACAAGGGGTCTCAGACACCTTTATTTACACATCTGACGTCCTGAAAGCCTCAACAGCAAACTGAGGGGGGATTCTTAAAAATCTTTTAAAACCTTGCTAGTATTCACGAGATTCAAATCACAAAACAATTAAAAAGTACAAGTGTGTGTGTGTATGTGTGTGTGTGTGTGTGTTTGTGTGTTTGTGTTTGTGTGTCTGTGTGTGTGTCTGTGAGTGCACAGTCACTCCAGCATCCAGCCTGTGGTGCTTAAAACCTGTGCCATGGCTGTGTGTTGTTAGACAGGCAAATCTAACACACTAAGCTTACAGAGCAATAAATACATAACATGAACTCTGGGCAGTTCGATAGGAGATAAAAGGTAGAAAGTTAGAAATCTAAAGTGCCAGTTAAAAATGTTAACAGTTCTGCGTATTTGATGGTAAAGGAAGTTAGGTGAGGCAAAGCAACGTCTGACACATTCTGCAGCCAATCTGTGCTCTTATAGAACAAACTCACAGAAGACTTGGTAAAGTAACATACTCTTTAAACAAATTCGCCTAAGGGACATTTTGGTACATTTTGCCAACGTTCCGCGTTCAACAAAGCGTTCAACAAACAACCCGTCCCCCCTGGGTCAGGCTTGGGAAACCCCCAGTTACCACTGGGGATTTCACACACTGGTCAAAGACACACTGGTCTTACCTCGGTGAACCTTCTCTCCATCTGGGTCAGAGTACCCACCCTCCTCCATCCGTAATGGTTAAGGAACTTCACCAGCGCTGGGTTAACAGCACTATCTGATGGCACAACGCGGAAGAAGTTTGGGTATCTTCTTTTGTTTGCTAAGGCAGGTGCTGTTGCAGCAAAGGACAGCTGTAATGCATATAATTGTGAAAATAAACAGTACACAAAAGCCACACAATAGAATATAGCAGAATGAAACAATCCAAGATAAAACATTCCATACAAAGTATTTTCAACATTTAATCATCATTACATATCCTCCAGTTTTTTAACTGATTTATTTATTATTCATGAATTATGTTCAGTCAACATAATATAATATAATATAATATAATATAATATAATATAATATAATATAATATAATATAATATCACCTGTGGGAGGTTCCAGGCCCCTAAAGACTGAGCGATGGTTGATGTCACTGATGAACACAAGCCTCCAAATAACATCAGATGCTTTGGACCATAGAATATGGCCTCAAAAAAGGCTTTCAGTGCTTTGGCTTTGTCACACTAACAGAGAGAAAAGAGGAAGAGCAACACTGAAGAAAAACCACACGATTAACTCTTACTGTAGTTAGTGTTAAGTAGTTAGTTATGTGCACTTTGTGTGATTTTTGCATCCATAGGAATGGTTATTAATACATGGCTTAAATAATAACATCATACACAGTAAAATTAATAGTGTAAAATTTGGAGTGTTAAATTGAATTAACACTTTAAGAGTTTATTTTAATACTGTAAGTGTTAGAGTAGGGTGTTAAATCAAATCAACAATATTAAGTGTAACTGTCAACACTGGTAGTGTTCTTTTCTAGCACCATCCAGTGTGAAATAAACTCTACACATTCAACACTGTAATTAGTGTAATTTTAACACTAAATTGAATAGCCATATACGCTCAGAAATAGTGTTAAAATCAACTCTTTAAGAGTTAATCCAACACTGTCAAATTTACTGTGTAACACCTGGTAATGTGCTTTTACTGATTCCCTGGAAATTCAAGGGTGTTGCTTAATGGATCCTATGGTATTTTGTGGGGTTCTTAGGTAGTTCCTAGGTTTTAATCAGGGTACGGATAGGTGGTGCTTGCTAGGGTGTTGTTAAGCGGTCGCTTAAATGCTGCAAGGTGGTTGTTAGCATGTTGATTAGAAGCTGTAATGATTTCCAGGTGGTTACTAGGGTGTTATGCTATTGAATCATTAGAGGTTGCTATGGTGTTGCCTGGCAGCTGCCAGAGTGTCTTATGTGGTTGCTAGGATGAATACAAAGCAGTTTCTATAGTATTCAAGGTGGTTCCTAGGATGTTACGATGTGGGTGCCATAGTGTTTCAGGTGGTCAGTTGGGTGTTCAGAGGTCTTTGTGGGTGGTGGTAGATCAGTGTGTAGGATGCTTGCCTCGGGACCAAGAGGTCATGGGTTTGAATCCTACCTTCAGCATACCACCACTGGGTCCCTGAGCAAGACCCTCAACCCCAAATTGCTCCAGGGAGACTGTCCCCTGTAGTTAGGGAATGGAAGTCGCTTTGGATAAAAGCGTCTGATAAATGCCGTAAATGTAAATATTTAACATGGTTGCTAGATTGGCGCTACCGTCTTATACATGATTGCCAAGATGTTAACTGGATGTTTTTACAACTTAACTGGCCACCTGTTTAAGACTGCTTTGAAAATGCTATAAGTTATTAATTCTTGCAGATCTCTTGCATTGATAGGAGTCAGAGATTTTAATCTGTAGCTGAACATGAGCAAGAGATCTAAATGCTGTTATTTTAGAGCCATAGTTCAAAGCATCAAAAACACTTCAAATAATATTGTCAACACAATACTGACTCCTTTCAGTTATCTGTAATACATGTTATTCGATGTAGTTATTTTAAAATCAGTAATATATCTTAACATTTCTAAAGAGTCTTTCTTCATTGGTTACCTTGGAGTCTGCAAAGTGGAACTGAAGCTCATAGCTGTGTAAGGGAGCAGGCTGTTTGCTCAGGTGCTGCAGGGCGAGCTGGACTGCAGGCATGACCTCTGCTGTGACGTTGCCCCACGCTGGCTCGCTGCTCAGAGGCATAATCCACAGCACGGGCAGCTGGTGTCGCCCCTGACACAGACCCGGGCAGGGAAACCACAGCAGATCCCACACCAGTAGAGCCTTCAGCAGCATCCAGCGTCCATCCATCCTTCCTCAAAGAGTAGTGCTTCTACAGGTATACACTTTTACACCAAGCTTCTGCGCCTTTAAGCTGTGTTTTAAGCTTCATCTGCTTGGGACAGACACTCCAGCAGGCTCGCATGAAGCCACTGAAGGTGATGAAGGGATAAGAAAAGGACACAGAGCCACACACAGACATCTGCCACCCTCACTAAATCTCTCCAGCTAATCAACTCCCACTGAGCTCCAGCTGACCCCTCACACACTTTATAACAGTTCTTTTGATAAATTTAGGTCCATCAAAATTATTACATAATCCTCAATCATTACAAGTACCCAAAATAATGGAGATACCTACATTTTTGTTTACATTCCAGGTTTTGTTTTTTTGAATGTAATCAGCACACACTTAATGAAATTACATTTTTAATAAGAGACTAAAAAAATTACAGGTATAAATAATAAGATGCAAAAGGTACAAAAAGGCACAAAACATAATTACAATTAAAACTTCTGAATCAAATCATAAAATTTCTCACTCACAAATGCATATGTAGCACTCACTGAATGTTTATAATCTAAACTTTTGACAGAAAAGTTTCTCAGTGAGCTAAGTGTGAGTAATAAGTAATATAAAATTATAAATTTGATTTTGAGGAATATTTCTCAGAACTATTTGGGGCAGCATTTCCTTTGGGAAAAATGCCACAGATTTTATCTTCTTGTTTTAATGACATCACTTCTTGTGTTTGAACTAGATGCTGACATTTTTTCGGGAATCCCGCGGGATGGGAAACAAAATCACTATTAATAACGTGACGGGACTGGAAAAAATGTAAGCGGGAGTGGGCGGGACCGGGAATAGTAATAACACTATGATAACTTTATACAGAAATGTACCTTTTAAATAAATAAACTCAATACTAGTTGTCCTGTCTCGTTATGCTCTCCTCCTGTTTGCTTTGGTGTAGCTGGTTAAGTGAATGGCGCAACCCGTAACAGTTGGTGGCGAAAGTCCCAACCACTAATAATGTAAGAGAAGAAGTAGCTTCTTCACTCGCTTTTTAGCCGCGAATATCATAACCAAAAACGACTACTGTCTGTAAATAATACGTCAGTTGTGCTCACGGATATTTCTGTCCGGTCTGAAATAACTAAAAAAAAATTTACGCGTTGAGAAAGATGGCGTGAAAACGGCATACACCAGCTGCAAGACTTGTAGACAACAGTTGAAGTACTATTCAGACTCAGAAACGAGTCTCGTGATAGAAATTCTGTGAAAATTATAATGTGTGTTTAAATAATGTGTGTGCGTGTTTATGGATGGATGGATGATCCGCATAAAATTCAACATGAAACACACTGTGCATTGTTAAGATGACTTTCAGTTCAATAAAATAACAAATTACATTTTGGATTTTTATTCAACTAAGCTGGGCATACTCTATTTTTTTTTTTTTACTGTAACTGACAGATTCCAGGCAAAAAAAAAACAAAAACAAAACACGGGAGTGGGAGGGAATGGGAGTCATTCTTCTGGGATTGGGATGGGACTTGATTTTCCCCAGTTTTTTTATGGGATTGGGATGGGATGGGATTTTTTTTTGTGGGAGTGGGACGGGAGAGGTTTGAAAATTCACTCCCGTGTCAACCTCTAGTTTGAACCACCTTTGGGTCAAAAGACTTGTGCTTTCATTTAAGTGAAAACTCTTTATATTTTTCATAGTTAATTTTAGAAATTGCATTTAAGCACATTCTTATGAATGAATGGAGAATTTGTCTTTGATTCATAGGTTTGTTCTGTGGAAAGCTTTTGTGAATTCCACCCTAGTTCATCACTGACCCGAAACCATCCTGCTATAAACACAGCAGAGGACAGGAGAGTGAACAGTGCAATGTGTTAAAGAGTGTTTTACTGTTGGTCATTATTTTAGCCGTGCAGTCATACACTGCTCTTGGAGAAAAAAGGCTCTTCACTGGGCTTTAGTGGACATGAGCAGCACACGGAAAGTTGTAGTACACCAGTTATCAGTCAGTGCAGGGGACTCATTGTTGTAGGCATTGTTGTGCTTTACTCACACACAGACTCTCTCTCTCTCTCTCACACACACACACACACACACACACACATATGAATTAGAACATAAAGAGGGTGTTAAATAGCAGTGAGGTGAATCAAGTGTGCTGGATGAGGGTAAAATAAAAAATCTACTTAAAATGGGGCTCGTATTTCTTTTTTTTTCTCACCACTTCAGATAAATGTCCAGAAGCAAAACTAAATGATCTAGTTAAGAAAATTTGAAAGACTGTAAAATGCAGTAAAGTGTTACTGTAATGGTACCATTTTGATATCTGGCAAGAAAAAGAAAACAAGAAAACCTTTTATCATCCAGAAGGTTTGTTCTTTATTGTTTCATATGTTCAGTGTTTGGCCAACTATAGCTTAGCTTTTAGCTCTGTTGTGTCAAAGGCAGGTCAAATGATTATTTTTGACAGGACAGCAAAATATCATCGCAGCACTAAAGAAAATATCAACTATTTGCTCTCTCTCTCTCTTTCCTCTCTCTCCCCCTTCTTGCACTCTGGATTAGTTTTTCTCTGCCTATGGATTTTCCTCCATAGTTTTCTTTATCCAGTTAATGTACTTCGCAACACGAGTGTATACACCATACTTGCCCGGCTTGCCACAGTCCACACCCCAGCTAACAATGCCTGCCACCCAGTATGTTTGATCAGTCTCCATTACAAATGCTGAGCCACTGTCCCCGGAGCAGGTGTCTTCTCCTCCTTCCGGCAGTCCTGCACAGAACATGTTACCCGTCAGCTGAGCCACATTCGTATCCTTCAGTCTCGCTGCCTCAATGGATGTGTGGCAAATGCCTTGGTCCACAGTAGGTAGGTGAATGTATCTGAGGTCATCAGCTGTGGTTGAATGTTCAGTCAGTCCAAATCCTGACACCCAGCTGAAACACAGAAAGTTAAGATCTGAATTTGACATCGATATACAAGAGAACTGAAGAGAAAGTTTATTTTCTTGGATGCTGGGATGGGATGGTACAAAAAAAATCCAACTGGCAATATGGTACTCATACAAGGTTGTTACCATTATACAGAATTACAAGAATGACCACTGTACAGTATATCATTAAAACTAGAATGCATCCCATCCCCAATTTTAAGCATGGTTTTGCAATGGTTAATGTCAGTGAGAAACAGATTCTGAATCAGACAGTAAAAAATGTTCTGTCAGTTCAACCTAACATCATTTGGTAACAAAACAGTTACCAGATATCTCAGATAACTACTTTCACTAAACAAATCTCAATTTTAAAGTATACAGAATTTGTACATATTTTTAAAGCTTGTTACCACATATTTTTTTACATTACCATTTTGACATTTTGTCTGCGCAAATTGCAAAAGGCTGCTTTATCAGATTCGACCCAGACTGGGTGACACATGCATCATAATAGGAACAGAGGGAAAGCAATAGGATATCCAGGAGGATAATTCTTTAGAGAACACTTACTATTTTTTTAGTGCCTGAGTTGTTATTCTATAACAGTTAGAGTTAAAAAAGTTATTCTATAATAAGTTATTCTATATTAATACATTTTTAAAAAATTACATAAATACATGTCCCAAAGACATGGTGAAAAACCTTCATCTGGTAACAATGTAACTGGTTTTAAATTTAAATGATTACTTTGAATGGAACATTGCTGTCTCATTTGATTACATTCAGCACAAGAGCATTAGTGAAGTTAGGTGCTGATGTTGGATAATTATGTCTGGATCAGATTCACTAATGTCTGGAGACTGTTAGCCATATAGCATTTGAATTGTAAACCAACCCACACCCTCATGAGTTAATCTCTTATGAGCTAGAAGGTGCAGTGAGGCTCATTGTTATATTATTACTGTTTATAGCAGGGACTTTTGGAACATAAAAATTCAAAGACTTCACTTGGCCTTAAAATTCCCTGGATCTCATTCAATCTAGCATCTGGGGGTGAGCTGGACAAACTGGGCTTCATCTTGCAACTTATAAGACTTAAAGGATCTGCTGCTAACATATTGGTGCAGATACCACAGCACACCTTCAGAGGTGTTGTGATGTGGAGTCCATGCCTCAAAGGGTCAGAGCTGTTTTATCACATACGCTAAATTGGTTTTAATGTAATGGCTGATCAGTGTAGATAATGTGCACTAGGACTCTTACCCAAATTTCTTAAGGTCAGTACCATGTGGAGGCAGACACACTGGCATAACATGTGCATTAAATGTGATTGAGGAGTTTAGCTTGATCAAGGCAATGTCATTATCAAAATTTGTCCTCAGGTCATTGTTCTTGTATCCTGGGTGGACGTGCAAGGATGCAACAGTGAGTGATGGAAACTTCATAAGGTCACTGACGTGGATACCTCCAACATGCACCTGCAAACAGAAATATTACAAATTTACATACCAACATACATCTCATGTTTAAGCTTATTTGAATAGAAACATTCCTGTAGCACAGATCGGATCATATTGGCCAAATCAATGGTCATGACATTAGTGCTCATGATTTTGACTGAACTGAAAATTTTTATGACATAATGAAAAGATGATCTAAAGAAATGACGTTCTGCTTTTTACATAATAAAATCCAAATTCTGTTTAATAAGAGTCAGTCCATAATATTGTAGCCAGCCTCTGTACCTTCACTTTTTCTTTAGCAAATTTCACTTTCTCCAGATTGTGGGCTGCAGTCATGAGCCACCTGTCTCCAATGACGATCGCTCCACCTCGACCCCCTGACTTGAGGAAGACCTGCCAGGGGAACGAACCTGCTGGAGCTTCCCTCCCTCCCAACACCCTGCCACGCGTAGAGATGCCTGTAGTAGGGCGACCACACACTGATGTGCACACACACACACACACACACACACACACACACACACACACACAGAGGAACATTAAGTTAAAATTAAGTTCTCTGCCTAAAACTTGAACATAGTCATTTCAACTGAGAGCCTTTGAGAGAATTCAAAAGTCCTATTGACCCCCATCTATTTATTGAGGAAAGAATGGTTTCAGTATATGTTTTTTTTTATTATTATTATTTATAAGCACAGCTTACTTTTAGTCATTTAGGCCATCAATAACTTGCATACAGCAAGTTACATTTATGATACATTTGCGATTGTGACGCATTTGTAAAATGAGCGCAGGATGTTGGGAAGTGTTCATACGAAAATATTAGAAAGAAACTAGACAGATCAGACCAGCTGATGAGCTAAAATTTGCTGTGTACTCAGCAAATAAGGAAGGAAGCAGATATTCCAAGTTTTGGGCCACATGAATGCAATCACTTTGTGATTATGACTTCAGTGGGACCATCTGACAAGTACATGAAAGCAGTATTAGACTCGAATAAATCTTACCTGGAAAACATGGAGGGATTATGGCATTGTGGTTGTTCGCTCTCCACTTGCGATCTGCAGCGCAGGTGAAATTAACTGCAAGAGAAAAGCACAGTGAGACCATCCACCAATAGTAAAGTGCTGAAGATCTAAAGTCAAAGTTAAATGTGCAGAATTCAACAACTGTTTAAAGTAGTGTGTGTCTGACCCTGGTTAGCTGCTGAGAAAGCATAGAAGGGTTCATTGCAGTGATACTGGATGAGTGATTTGTACTCGTTGTCAGAGCCAGAGAGAAATCTGACATCACCGTTCAGCAGAGGCTGGGGATCTCCACAGTCAATGACTACAATGAACATTACACACAACAATGAAAAGGAATTCATTCACAATAACAAGTACGAAGAAATACTATTATTATGAAATACTATTATTATAATAATACGATTATTATTCAATTCACTGAGGTAGGGCTGGGCAATATGGCCTATAAATAATACTATTATGATATTGCAAATCATGATATTTATCTCAGTTTTTTGAAGTCTCCTCTAAAGCACTTTATAAATGCTTGATTTAACCCTTTGATGCATACAGTCACACCAGTATTGTGTAGTTCTGCAGCATATGTCTCCATGAAATATTCTTGTTTATATTCATTTGTGCTTTTTCATTGGAACCGTTTTAACAAAATGGGAAAATCCCAATTAAGGTAAATTGAGCAAAACAGTACTTATTTATATGAAGTAACTGCATACATATTCTTTTAACACCTGTGGCTTAAAAAAAATTACATGATTATTTCTACTCAACATTTGCATCATTTACTACCTAGAACAAGCCACATAGAACAAGTCACGATACACTGAGCATATTCATTATTTCATCCAGTGCTAAACTGAGGCCACAAATTTATTACAGGCCAAATGTTTAGAAGCAACATAACTGACATTCTGTTGGTTTTGGCACATGATCTTTATATTTATAAAATATTTTGAACATTTTTTTATTTTTTACTTTTTGATCACTGCATGCTTCCATGATTTCAGCTTGCATACATTCAGTACTACTGTATTACATGATTGTTTTGACTTACTTTTGCACTCTGGTAAAGGCAAATGCCACTTCCCATTCTGCTGGCACATGGACCTAAAACTCTTAATCTCCTTCCCAAACTGGGGCAGTGAGAGAGAGAGAGAGAGAGAGAGAAAGAGAAAAGGAACAAAGGAGAGTAAAAAAGTTAACCATTAGATCAGTGAATCAGTAGAGAAATCACTACCCCATCCCAAGCGGATCTCCTCTCACCATCATGAGTTTGTAGCCCTGGTCACAGCGTACATGGATGTAGTCTCTGTAGAAGAACTGGGGGGATGCTGGGGTCACTCTTCCATTGTTGATGTTTGCATCTAATTTACACTCCACCCCTTTAGAAGAGATGAGCAAATCTTAATGAAGCTGTACAGTCTGAACAACCAGTTATTGACTACAGTTGGGTGGTAGTAGCCTAGTCGGTAAAACATGCCTGTGAACTCGATGACCACAAAGTCGCAGGTTCAAACCCCCACTTTCAACCACTGTGTCCTTGAGCAAGACAATTAACCCTCAGTTGCTCCAGAGGAACTGTCCCTGTAACTAATGATTGTAACTCTGGATAAGAACTTTGGCCAAATGCCCCCTTTACCCATTACAGTTCTCATGATCATGGGCTGAGTCTGTCCAGAGTTGCGGGAATGCATTTTGTAGATGGGGTGCTGCAGTGTCTTGTACACTGTTTATTTACACAAAAATACATACTGAATATGAATATGTGTTTTAATACTCTTTATTTTTATATATAGCCTGGACCCAGTTATGACCCTGCGATTCCTCACTGTACATTCATATGTTATAATCGTTTGTAATTAACTTCCCACTGTCTCCCTCTCAGATGTCACCCAGCAATTGTAGATGTTATTTTTAACTCTTATGAGCCATGCTGACTGTCATGCCTAGCTACTGTATGTTTCTGGCTTTCCTGTCTCCAGTTTCCTAGCTGTCTGGCCGATCTCCTCCTGTGCTCGGCTTGCTCACTCTGGGTGGTATAGTGAAGGCTCCATCCTCCGCTGTGCCCTGTATTGTCCGTGTGGTACTCCAGCTGCACCTTGTTGGAGCCGGTGTGGAGGATTCCGGGGCCTTTCTCACCACAATACTTCATGGGCTTCTGACCTGGGACAGTAACCTGGAAAAAGAAAGTGAATAACCTAAATGTACCTACAAAGAATGGGTTCTTCTTTTACACACTATTTCAGCCTTGCTGCTCTACACAGACATATTGCATTTAGAGGAAACTGGCACATGTGGACAGTGGGAGATTGCGTCCGCTGTGTACTATTTAAAGTTTTTAAATTAGGTGACTTTTTATAGGTCAGTAGTGATGAATAAAAATATGACTTTTTCTGGCTAATAAAGGTAACAAAGGGTGAAGATGCTTCCCCCGCTTTTGTTGGCAAAATATGTTTTTAGTTACAATTAAGGGAGTAATGTGCAAATGCAGAAAATATCAGTGTGGGCAAAAACATCTGACTGGTAGTGTATGTATTTAATTTACATTTTTTATATTACATTATTTTATATTATAGTATATTATATTACATTATATTCTTATTAAGTTCCAGACTCTCAGGAATTGCTTTCAGGATACCACAATGAGACTTTGGTCTGGGTGTTAAGATGGAGAGGAATGTACAGGGTCTGAAGCTGACACTGTACACACACCCTGTCTGCACACCCAGTGGTAGAAGTAAAGTGGATTCATTTGCACACAACTGTCTGAATGCTTCAGCTTGTTTATCTGCATAACAGCCACAGTTTCTTCTGGAAACATGTAACTTATCCCAGATCATTGTAGTATTCTTCAAGCAGGGTTTAATATGGGTTAAATAAATGAGAATCAAATTGATCTTTTATCCTACAGAGATGTGAATTTTGACTTAACCAGCTCTTCCAGATTGTGTCAGATTATAACATTTACATATTAGCATTTGACCATCATTCTGGATTACAGTTGTAGTCAGATACATTTAATGCAGATGTAGGCAGATGTAGCATTAAGAGTCCTGCTCTAAGAATTTTATTGGTGTTGAGTGGTATGCTTGCCCAGGTTGGGAATCAAGCTCTAGTTTGCTCTGTTGTAACCCACAGATTTACCAACTGCTCTCCAGCTAATACCTGCAATTTTGTAGATTCCTAAACAAGTATCATCTCTTTGAGGGTCATCTCTTTAACTGAGTGTACATGCCCAGGTTACAAAATTTCTTTCTAGAGAAGCCACAAAAAAGGAAGTGATTCCTTGACACCCTACAAAATATCTTGTGACACATTTCTGTTCTTTATGCCTACTGGTGTGCTGACTTGACTGATTATAGCAGGGCTCATTTCACACAGATACACACACATTACAAAAATAAAATGCATCAGTGTTTCATACCAGCAGCCAGTGGAAAAGGCAGACGGGTCCCTTGTTATAGACCTGCTCAATATGGAAAGTGTGGCTGAAGTTAAGCGTGACCTCAAAGCCGGGTTCAACAGCGATGTTGTAGGTGCAGTCCAGTCCGAGGGGGGAACTGTTTGGATATCCAGGGCTGGACAAGGTCCCTTCGGACTCCTTGAAATTTTGCTCTCCACAGCCCACTAGAACAGAGAAGAAACTGTGTACACGGGTGTTATGAAAGAAGACTAAGCACCCTTCTGCGGAGTCCAAGTCCAAGTCAAGTCTCAAGTCTTTGAGTGACAATGTCAAGTCAAGTCTCAAGTCTTTAGTCCCAAGTCCAAGTCTATGGGGTGCCGTTTGTAAGAACAGTTTAACATATTTAGAGGTGTCATTTTTTCATCATTTAGCGCAATTTTCACACAATTTTCACACATTTAGAGCTAAATGTGTTTTTAAAAAAAAACAAATGTTGCGCTCTAAACCTAAATGTTGCACTTTTACACACGGCGACTCTATATGTGGGATTCTTGAGATCTAAATGTTGAGCTCTAAATGTTGAGCACTAAATATTTAGAAGATATGCTAATTGGCCACACCCCGTCATTACAGTTGGCTGTTACTTAGCCGGGGGCTGGACTGCATGCTGTGATATTCCCTCACCAACATGGAGGATTTACCTTAAATGATCTTAAATCTAAATGTTAAATATGGAAAATATATCTCGCACT
>JBBIGA010123559.1:0-25161 GCA_037576975.1 Alestes dentex | reverse complement strand
TTAACAGGCAGTTATACATTTCTTAAATTAGTGCTGCAAGGGTTACCCTGTACATAATATATGCATGTTCACAGCTGTTTTCACTTTCTCTGTACATATATCACATTAATACAGGGTCATAAAAATACCCAGGGGCCTTATGGGAAATCTTTTGTTAACAAATGAAAAGAATGTGTGGTTTGTTCTCTGTCATATAGTAATATATTCACGTGTTGTTTTTTTAAATTAAATATATACACTTACAAGAACATAAGAGATAAAACAATAGTCTTGCAAGAGATACAGTATTGTACTTCATTTAACTCTAATGATGCTCTGTCATAACCTCATGATTTCAGGTAATTTTTTTTTTAACATTTTAAAATGTCAACTGTCCTATACACTGTAAAAAAAAAAAAAAAAAAGGAAAATGTGGAAAACTGTCCTTATATTAACTTTAAAGGTTCATTCTGGCCTGAAACACGCATTGAATATGATATTTACATTCTGAAATGATTCTGCAGTGCACCACTCCAACCCTCAGCTTCATGCATCGCGTGAAATCATTATATAACCATTTGGAATCCCCCACTGTGGTTAAAAAAAATCCTTAAAGCTCGCAGTTTCGTAGAAGCTGATAAATACAGAAGTGATATATTTTGCTTGCATTATCGTTAGGCATCTAGCTTCCTTCTCTATTCTCCAGCTTGGGGAAAAAACAGCCTGCCCTCAGGTAGTTGTAATTTTTCAAAAGTCCCTCCCACCTCCAGGATGCATCATCAGAATGGGGTTTTCCTGGCTGGTACGCCACAAAATCTAGTGGCACTATTGTAGGAGGCGAGTAGGCATGTTTACAGGAGATGTTGTGATGATGTTTTGATTTTGCCCCGAGTGCCCCTTTAAAGCTCACAACATTTTTTTCTCCTTCCCCTTTAAAGTCAAGATATGAAGTTGATGTTCTTTAGGTATTTTACACATCTGTTGGTCCTTTTAGACTAGAGACACTGTCCACCATGAAGTAACTGGAACACTAATTCAGGTCTGGCCCCAAAGTTTGAGCCTAGTGTCCAGTTTCCTTTCCCATCTGTCTGCCTCAAGAGTCACTGGGACTAGCTTGTCGCATGTAAAGATAGCACCCAAGGCCAGAAGCCCTGGTCTGGGCTTTACTATAATGTCATCCAGGGCTGACGGCCTTCTCTTGCTTCAGTGAGATTTCTGATTGAAATGATGCATTGAATCAACAAAAAAAAAGAAAAAAAAGAGGTCAGATTACTTTTCATGTTGAAATGAGTTGTGGAAATGAAAATAAAGAAATAAAGAGTCTCGTTCACTCTCTGTTTCACTAATCTTTCTCTTTCCTCTTCTACATCGCCATACACACACATCACATCAGTCTGAAAGCTTAATTCCAGCCAATTCTTGCTGTGTCACAACTGAATAGCTGATGATGAGGCTAAAGTTTGAGCAGTTGAAAGTGTTTGGCAGGGCAGGTGAGAACATCACTGGTGTAAAAACAAAGGGAACTGAATGATACAAATTAAAATGTCAGGGAAGTCAAAAAGCTCTTTCATGAATCAAAGCATAACCTGAAGGCTGGGAGTGTTTTGACACGGAGGGTGCTGATCCTGTACGCAGCTTGTTCTTGGCGTCAAAGAAACCCTTCGTGGTTTTTTTCATTTGACTTTTTTTTTTGTAAATAAAGGGGCAGACGCCCTTGTCCAGAGTGACTTACAATCATGAGTTTCAGGGACAGTCCCTCTGGAGCAACTGAGGGTTAAGTATCTTGCTCAAGAACACAATGGTTGAAAGTGGGGAGTTCGAACCTGCAACTTTGTGGTCATCGGGTTCACAGGTACGTGTTTTACTCGCTAGGCTACTACCACCCCTTTTTCAAAATTACATCGTCGTGTCATATCATACTACGCATAATGTGACGAGCGATGACAATGTGTGATGTCCCAGTATGCGGCCGCTAGGGGCCGCTAAAGGTTTAGGTTTTGTCATGAGGACTTCTATTATGAAGTGTTGATGGGGTTTTCTGTTTTGTGTGAGTCACAGCTGGGTGTTGTTTAGTGTTGAGTGTTTGTGTTTTGTTATTGGTCGTGGGATTTGTGTTACGTGCATTTAAAGGGTTGGTATTTATGTTTGGGTTCACCATCGTACTGGGTGCTTTGTACACTGAGATAATTGCAGGCCCCCGTGCCTTTCTGTTTTGGTTGAGTTTCTGAATAAAAAGACTAAAATGGATATCTGCAAATGCGCCTCATGCTTCTGGAGCACTCAGGGAGACGTGACACAATGCAAATAAATGGACAAGCTTTATGTTGAAAAAGGAAGTAATACAGCCTAATGAAAATCCAGGACATTGTTTTGCCACATGAATGTTAAGTTTAGAATTCATCTAAAGGCCGCTTTGATGGGAACAGCTTCAGTCCCAGCACACACACACACTTTAGCTTGAGTGTTAGCAACACACCCCAAAGCAGCCAATAGGGAAGGAAGTGCCATGGGTCCCTGAGAGAAAAATGTAACGTTAACTTAAACATTGCACAGTACTGCCGATTCTGAAAATACAGAACTCAAATGCCAGCTCCTACAACATGCACACACACACACACACACAGCTTTACTGCACTCAGATTGTTTTAAGATAAAATAACCTTTATTAGCGGGAAATTTGCGACAGAAATTTCCAGTTCATGTTAAAAAACAATTTATGTATTTTTTTTTTATCCATCCATTTCCTGAGCCACTTATCCTTGTCCAGGGTTATAGGGTCCACAGGCCACCAGTCCATCACAGGACAGACACACAGTCATACCCACGGATAATTTAGCATCTCTAATTCATGTGACGTATGTGGGAGGAAACCCGTGGACAGAGAACATTCAAACTATACACAGAAAGTTTTACTTTTTATTGCATTTTTATAGTATTTACTGTACTGTTATATGTGTATATATATACTTACACTTTCTTTTACTTTTATTACTTAGTTTGATGCAGTACCCCCAGTCATGTTTTCCACTGATCTGCTGTTACTTGTTAGTGAACTGCTTAAATGCCAGATGTTTGACCGTGCTTCTTTTTAATCCCTCAAACACATATCTCAGCTTTTTTGAGTGCAACTACATGTGTGGATGCTTAGCAGTGTGAGGAGGTCTTCTTGTTTTACGTTCTGCTCTCTCATACGATCACTCACTCTGTCCCTGCAGCCTCAGAGGAGTTCCATTAGTTCCATTAGGAGGAGTGAATCTGATTAAGGAGAGTACTTTTCCAGAGCAGGAGAGGAGAGGGCTGATGGGGAGTGTGTGTGTGTGTGTGTGTGTGTGTGTGCGCGCGTGTGTGTGTGTGTGTGTGTGTGCACTCTGCTTCCAGGCACGAACCACAAAATGGGGTTTAATCAATGCAATGTAATTGATCGGACTGGTCTGGTCATGCAATACTGAATTCCTATCAATACGCATTGAACACAGACATTAATACTGTATGTTGCAAACTTTACTTATTCCTTTTTGCCTTAATGCTAAGAACCAACATGTATTTGCTCTGTTTGTACTAACCTTACCCACTGCTCTCTGTATCTGAGTGTCTGTGTTTGAAATGTTGCATTAATCATGTAAAGTGGCACAGGGCTCCATGTGGCATATGCACACTGAGGCCATGGTTCTCTGCTATGAATATAGATGTTGCCATATGCTTGCACACCTGCACTCACACACATCTACACCAGCTGTAGCCATTAAACGAAACTGTGTGGAGGACGGAAGAAGCTAAGGGGTTCAAGAAAAAAAATCTGCTATGCCTGAACTTATCTAAACTTCATGTACAATAAACATGTTTTAATTGCTTTTTTAGATAATAGCAACAGGATGAAATTAAACATTAGACGCTGCTCACTGGTGAGTCGTGCTATTTTTAGAACAGGTCTGCGGGCTACTCATGTGGTCCTTGGGGTCACCATGTTGGTGACCCCCGGTCTAGATAAAGAAACTACATTTCAAAAACAATCCGTTATGGATTCACTGTTGTTATGATTCCACTAAAAATCAATGCATTTACATATCTCTGCTGTTCAGCCTGCAGCAGTTTAGCTCCGCCCATTCATTCAAAAGTAATTTTGCACTAAAATGTACCGTGTGTTTTCTGTGGAGGATTTCTCCTCATTTCCACTTAGAAAATTAACAAAACATGCATTTTGACTGGACTTCTTTTGCGGATGACTGTGGACAGCATGTGACTGGGGACGACCGATGAAGAGCTGAAGACTGACGTCATAAGCTGAACATTGGAATTACCCAGAAATGACTACAGTGGTCAATAAATACAGATCATCTTTCCCCATTGAAACTCTTTTTTTTACTGTAATTATGAACATCAGCCTCAAATATCTTACAATTTAAAGCTGCCAGGAAGATTTAATTCCTACATTATATATGACCAAAATATATGACCCAAATTGAGAAGGTTAGGCACCCTGTGGTCAGTCTGAACCCATTCCAAACCACATTATGATGTAATTTCTACAAAACTGTATTAATCCAATTAAGTTTAAGGGCATTTTTGGATCCAAATCCTTCATGTACCTGTACTCCTTCATTATAACACCTTTATTATAGCCCAATTAGAGACTGCAGCCCACCCGTTGGTACACAGTTTGTGTTGCCTGTCATCTAGCCGTTCATCAGTGGTCGGTTTCTGACCGCAGACTTGCTACTGGGTGGTAGACCACCCTCACACAGTGACACCAGCAACACCCCCCACATGATACCCAGTCAACAGTGGTGCTGTGATCTGAAGCTGACCCTTCCTGAGTGAGGTAGAGGATGACTGATGAATGTTACAGCAGCAGATGGGTCTGTAATTGGACACCTATACACTGTCAGAAAAACTGTACAATACTAGGATATGTATACAGAGTTCAGAGTTCGCGGCCTCGGTCATTCGCATACTTTTTTCTTTAAACCAAACAAATAATCGTTCGTGGAAACCCCCGCAAATTCGTGGAAACTGCAGATTTCCTCCGCATTTTATATAATATTTCATTTTTCATGCATTTCTGTGCTAAATTATTAAGAAAAATATAATTTATTAATGTTGTAACATAAATATTAACATAAATTTAGCTACATGTCCATATGAAATATAACAGTGTAAATTATTTACTACTGTCAAGAGAACACAAAGCAACCGTATATTGGCTGCTGCCCTGCGACGCATCTCTGGCAAATGCAGTCCAACATTCCTGCATCAGAACAGTTTCCCGCATCGGAACAGTGATCTTGAGCATTCTTGTGTTTTTCGTTTTGTTTTTCTTCAAGCCCTGTATTTTTATTCCTGTAAATTAAATGAATTTATTATTGTATTTACCTGCTCATACCAAAGAAAAGGACAGCACATACCAAAGACAACGCCCGTGCATGAATTACAGTGCAGTCTATACGGGGTAACATCGGTATTTACATTCTAGGACTGACTGCGGGAGACACAGTGTACACTGTACAGTATGGATATGGGTTTACTTTTACATTTTTTAAGGGTAATGTATTAAGGTGAGTTTAAAGGTTGTAGCGAGGCACAGAAGCGGCCCAAGCACAGGAACATGGACGGCGGCTGCCGCGTTGAGGGCAAGAACAGGGACTTCAGCTTCACTTGTCACGTGGGGCTGGGATAGCGAGGTGCAGACACAGGTTTCCATTTGTTGGTTTTTATTTATAAAATTGAAGTGTTTTGGGAGTATATTTTGGGGGGGGAGGTATTTAGGTTTTACACTATAAAACCTAAATATTTTTTTACTACAATACAAATTCACGTTTTTTTCACAATTCGCAGGTGCTCTTGGAACGTACCCCTTGCGAATTTCGGGGTTCCACTGTGTATACTGTAAAAATGATCACATCATAAGACCACTGTTGACTATATGGGTGCTATAGAGGTGGCAGACAACCCTCAGCACAGAAGTGGCATGGTAGTGTGGGAAGGGACATGGCCCTATATACCCAGTGACTGCTGAATTGTCCCTAGCATTAATTTTAAACTAAAATGTAAACAAACGCTTTATCCAGTGTTTGGAACACAGCCGTCTCTGTTTCTCTTCTGCAAGTCCTGACTTCCTAACCCAGGATTGTCATAGGACTGTCTTTGCCATTTCTTGGTAATGTCTGATTGGCCGAAGTTGTATCTTGCCTTAACAAGCACCCTTGTATCAGGCAGGTAAAATACGTATCAGCCAATCAGACTGTGCCCCGGAAATGACCATATACATAAACATGGATTTTTATCAACTTGATGACTGGTGGAAGACTGGAAAGATGCATTGATGAGTTTACTCAGTTCAAATGTGTCATTGCTTCCACAAGAATGAAACCCACACAACTGTTATCAAACGAGAGAAAATAAACTGCAGGGGTTTGTGATGGCTTTTAGATATGATGATATCTGAAAGGTTTACTTCCACTGTAACTGCAAGTGTGCCGGTGTCCATTACCCAACAAACCACACACAAAATACAGCCAACACACATTTGAATCTGACGGGAATGCATTTGCAGCGGTTTTATTTCCCTGAACTGAAAACGATTTTTTTTTTCGCTTCTTCTTCCAGTGTCTGCACTCACCTCTGCTGCTGAGCGCGCTGTCCTTCTGAGCCGACTCACATGATGACTGTGAGTTTAGGAAGACAAAAATGCAGTTCTCTATGGGTGTTCACTTCTCGGCCACTGACCTTTTTACTGACCAGACCAGAACCTGATACTGTGTTACTTACTGTTAGGAAATCAATCGACCCCTTGACCCATAGTCTTATTATTAGGTAATTACTGTGAATTATTCAATAGCTACTATGCAGTTGTTGGAGTGAGGAACTTACATGTATGAACACACAGGCCCTTGGAGTTTAAAGGGTTGCCTGCTAAAAAGACCTGCAAAGTGTTTGACCATCATTGCATGCTAAATTTCAGCCATTAAACCAAGAGCTGTTAATATTTTGCACTTTTGCTTGTGATTATTTGTGCTTTGTCATACTGCCACTGTTATTCTCTGCCTTAACGGAAAAATCTTAAAGTTCAATTCTAAATCGCTGCTCTGTAAGCATAGCTGTTTCTAAAAACGTACTTTGTGAATTGGCCTGCTTGGTGAATTCACATTTGTACATACGTTTAACACACAGCGGTATGGAATACTGCTAGAACACAGTATGTCATTATACTGTATTCATTCACACCAGTGCCCTTTCTTCTCCTACTGACTGCATAGTATGTTGTCCTGTAAATGATTGTACTGTTGTCTGGTCCTGTCTGCACTTGCGCAGTCTTGTGGTGTTCTGTTTTTATTCTTTGTGGATCTGTTTTTGTTCTTTTTGGGTCTGTTTTTGTTCTTTGTGGATCTGTTTTTGTTCTTTGTGTTGCATCTTGGTCCCGGAGGAACGTTATTTCATTTCAGTGTGTACTGTGTATACGGCTGAGATGACAATAGACACCTACTTGACTTCACGTCACTTGACTATGGTGGTGCAGTGGTTAGCAATGGGTTAGAATCCCCCCAGTTTGATTCCCAGCCAGGGTGGCCAGAGGGCTTTCTGTGTGTATTTGGCATGCCTCCCCATCCCATGTCTGTGTGGTTTCCTTTGTGTGCTCTGGTTTCCTCCCACAGTCCAAAGATTAAGTGGGGGTGCTAAATAGCCCCTAGGTGGGACTGTATATATAAATTTGTTTGTGTGTGTCAGTCCTGTGAAGGGTGTTCAGGGTGTTTCCCCACCTTCCTTCCTTTGAATAGGACAAATGGCTTACAAAAAATGAACGACTTTAATACAGTATGTTTAAGTTCACAACACCTTTTCACTTAACTCACAGTGATTCCTGACCCCAAGCTTGATCTCATCTACATCCTTTCTGGAATGAAACCACTAGTTTTTGTTTGTGAGGCCTAAAGATAAGACTGCTTTCACGTCAAAAGGTTTTCCATGGAATAATGGTTGCGCCATGCTGGACATTTCATTTGGACTTCTTAGCAACCCCAGTTATGGCTGTGAAAACAAACTTGGAGCCCTCTGATATCCTCTCCCTTCAATTCATGGAAACGAGGAAGGAACTGTCTGTGTATTCACTTACTGGTCTTTTTCAGTATATAAACACATTCATCAACAAGATCACAGTGTAACCGCAACACAAGGGGTAGACTCTTCTGTCTTTACCGTCAGTCATGTGAAAAATGTGTTAATAAGATTAATACTGTATGAGTGTGTGTGTTGAGTTCATAACTAAAACAGGCCTTGGTTTAATAAGACTATTTCTGATCAGCTTGTTTGAGAGCTTATGATAAAATGTAGTGATACTTCAAATATCTCTCATGTAATATAGCAAGTTGCTAAAAGGTTGCTATAGTTTGATACAGATAATATTAGAGATACACTATATGGACAAAAGTATTGGGGCACCTGACCATTACACCAACAGGGACCTTAATGATATTGCATTCAAATACATAGACTTTAATATGGAGTTGGTCCCCCTTTACCGCTATAGCAGCTTCCACTCTTCTTGGAAGGCTTTCCACAAGATTTTGGAGAGTTTCTGTGGGAATTTGTGCCCATTCGTTCTGTAAAGCAGGCACTGATGTTGGACGAAGAGGCCTGGATCGCAATCACCATTCCAGTTCATCCCAAAGGTGTTGGATGGGGGTGAGGTCAGGGCGTTGCACGGGCCAGTCAAGCTCTTCCACACTGAACTCATCCAACCATGTCTTCATGGCGCTTGCTTTGTACACTGGTGCACAGTCATGCTGGAACAGAAAAGGGCAATTTCCCCAAAACTGTGTCCACAAAGTTGGAAGCAAGGTGTTTGTCTAAAATGTCTTGGTTTGCTGAAGCATTAAGACTGCCCTTCACTGGAAGCAACCCTGAAAACCAGGTGTGTCCCAATACTTTTGTCCACGTAGTGTAACTATACAGCAGCAGATTAGTTCGAATGGTTATATATCATTGTAAATGTATATAAAAGAGCTTGTATTATAATTATAAGGGTATGTGGTCTGAAATAGTAACTTTTAAAGGGCTGTAATTGATTGGTGCAGACGTCACGCCACCTATCAGTACCTCCTTCACGCTTTCACTGTATTAAAGTTGTGATGACGTCGACACTGCCAGTAATTCAGATGACTTCCAGCCGGGCTGTTCCAGGAGCTCGTACTGCGCCCCCCCTGCTGCACGCTCTGTACAGACGGGGCCCGGGGGGTGGGAGGAAACGTTCTAAACGAGTCCAATAAACAACAGGCGCGCACAAGCTCGCTGGGTTCTGATCCCGCCTCCCGGCACCGTTCTAGCGCTCCGATTGGGCTAAATTACTTTCTCGTGTCCCTATTGGGCGACCACCTGTCAATCACAGCGAAGTTCGACCCTCCCCTCCCCTCCTGCAGAAGGTCTGCTGTGGACTAAAAGTATTTTTTTCTGGCTGTTGCCTCAAACTTACCCTGGCTCTGCTCGCCAAACACGCTTAGTTACTTCTTTCATGTGATTCTTCCTTATATTTGACAAGTTTTTGTTTCTGAAGGCGCTTGTTTCACTCAGTAAACTCTTCTGCCACCTTTTCCTCTGAAACATCTGACCACGAACACGGAGGGTGAGTCAACGTCCCCACATTGACACTCAGTTTTTCTCTCTGAATGTGCTTTGCTTTTGTGGTTTTAAGTCAAATGTGAGCTACAGATGCATGGTTTACATGAATGTGCACTAAGAGAGCCAGTCTCAAGTAAAAAGAGCAAAAAAGTTGGCTAATCATGGACTGCACTTGGAAGAACACGATGCTCTCTCTCTCACTCTCTCTGTGTCTGTATGTGTCTCCCTGTCTGTCTCTGTCTCTCTCTCTCACTCTGTGTCTTTGTCTCTCTCTGTGTCTCTGTCTCTCTCTGTGTCTCTGTCTCTCTCTGTGTCTCTGTCTCTCTCTATCTCTGTCTCTCTCTGTGTCTCTGTCTCTGCCTGTGTCTCTGTCTCTCTCTGTCTGTGTCTCTCTCTCTCTGTGTCTGTCTCTGTCTGTATGTGTGTCTCTGTCTGTATGTGTGTCTCTGTCCCTCTCTCTCTGTCTCTGTCTCGTTTTGTCTCTCTCTCTGTCTCTGTGTGTCTGTCTGTGTGTCTCTCTCTGTCTTTCTCTCTCTGTCTGTCTCTCTCTCTCTCTCTCTGTGTTTGCACGGAAACAGTCTACAAGTTATGTCCAACATGTTTAAGAGCAGGAATGTCAACTCCAAAAGTTTTGCATCTCTCTGTACTTTTTTGCACTCAACATCGACATTAGTTTAAGTGTAAATGTGATGTTATACAGTCTATCCACTGTCCACTGGGGTCCACTAAAGCAGCTTTGACTGCTGCTCTCCTGAGTGACACAGGCTGCTTTATTAGATAAATTACTCTTTCTGTCAGACAAAATGAATCGTGGCTGTTTTGTTGTATAAGCTGCTGCTGTGTGGGGGGTTATCATATTTTCACAAACACATCCTCTCCTCTCTTCTCTCTTGGGGTATTCCCCTCACTCCCGTGATGTCATCGTTTCCAGTATTTGACTGGAGGGAATCCTCTTGTTTCACATGTGACACCTGCTGTGTGTGATCACATTCGTGTTATTAGTGACACTACTGGTCGAAGTGGATTTCATGATTATCCACCTCTTCCACTAGTGAACAAAACACTGTGATCTGCATGCTTTCTAGTGCCTTCTTTCTTTTCTTCCGTTTGTATGGTGGGCATACACTATATGGACAATAGTACTGAATTCAGGGGGCCTCTTACTTCCAGTGAAGGGCAGTGCTTCAGCAGACCAAGACATTTTGGACAATGCCATGCTTCCAACTTTGTGAACACAGTTTGAGAAAAGGTCCTTCTCTATTCCAGCATGACTGCGTCCCAGTGCACAAAACAAGGTTCATAAAGACATGGTTGGATGAGTTTGTTGTGGAAGAACTTGACCGGCCCACACAGAGTTCTGACCTCAACCCCATGCAACACCTTTGGGATGAACTGGAACAGAGATAATGAGCCAGGCCTTCTCACCCAACAGCAGTGCAGAATGAATGGGCACAAATTCTCACAGAAACACTCCAAAATCTGAAATCTCCCCCCAAAAAAACAGGAGCTGTTATAGGTGAAAAAGAGAGGACCAACTCCATATTGAAGTCTATGTATTTGAATGCAGTACCACTCTTGGTGGTGATTAGATGTCCATATAGTTTATGTTTGATCAAGCATTCGGAGTGGAGTTGTGTCCTTGTGCGTCCTTCCAGTGAGCACTCGAAGACAGGATTACATCAGTGTTATAACACTGATATACTTTCATATTAGCCTCATAACAACACCACAGAACTAAAAAAGCACATTTCAAACACTTAACATGACATGGCTTGATAATAATCCTTAGGATGTGATCAATTTTGGATTTTAAAGATTTAAAAGACTTGTTCATATTAAGAACAGCAAGGACCTTACTAATATAGGCTCCATCTATCAAAATTAATAGTTAAAGAATAGAAAGGACTTGTTTTTTTGAAGGATAATATGGTTAATTATTTTTTTATTTTATCACCCTTTTGGGGTGGTAACTTTGTTTTTTTAACCACAGTAAGGGTCAAAGTGCAGTTCAAGGGACTCCAAGAGCAGAACCAGGAACTAGTGACCTACATAATATCTCTCTTAGGTGTAGCCTTGATGTCGCCTGTGTTTTAGTGACAACGGTTGTGAACTACAGTCCAAAGATTAGTTTGCGAATAGACCAATGGTACACGTAAGCAACCAGTAATATAGTAGATAAGGAGAGAAAAATGGAGCAGTAGTCCAGGAGAACAGATCTGGAACTCCTGGAGCGTAATACATCAGTAATGTGATATAGTGGTAAAACAGTGCTGTAGTACAACGTGTCAGAAGTTTGTTCAGGTCTTCAAAGCCATAGCCTAGAGACAATAGATTGCTGTTGGGCTTTAGGCAAATATTTCATCCATGAATGAGGAATACAATCCTCCTTTCATAGGTGTTTTTTTTTTTCATACCTCAGTATAAGGAAATGCTTACGGGAACAGCCTGGACTGGACAACTTCCTTGCAGGAATATTTTTATAGTTGTATAATGTGACAAAAATGGTTAAGCTGGTTTGATAGACTTGATAGACTAGTATTAGTTGTGTTCATCATCTGTGGTGACCTTTAAGGGTTGACTGAATTGCTCTGAATTGTTCATTAGACTAAGCGCTTGATTGCGCAATCTCGTCATGTGAGCATGAATGTGTTCTTCACACTCTACACTTTATCAGGCTACATCTCAATCAACTCATCTGGGACACTGAGACCTTTTCTTCTCAGTTTCTTTATTTTTTGTATGTCATTAGGTTGATGTGATATATTTCATTCTAGTTGACAAATCTGAATCATGTTCATTCGTTTGAATCACTTTTGTGAACTGTGTCAAATGTGTACCCTATTTCAACACAAATGAAGCACATCAGCACATTTTTTTTTTCTTCCTGTTTCGTTATTTCTGGCTGTCACTGCGTTGATGTAATATATTTCATTTAAGTGGTCACATTTGAATCATGTTCATATGTTTGAATCACTTTCATGAACTGTGTGAGATGCTATATTGGGGGAAAACCCAAAAACTACATCCACAAAAGTCCTTATGACCAAGATCGCGAACCTCCGGCTGATTTTGGGGAAACGTCCAATTTGCAATTATGATTTTAATGCAGTATTGCAGATGTGACGCTGAATGTAGTGATCCAGACTTTTGGTGTGTGAGCGCTGCAGTATGAGACTGAGTTTCTTCACTTAAACCTTGTTAAGATAACAATGGATCGTGCAGCATGTGTTTTAAATTGCAGCTATTGTGATTTAAAAGCTCTTTCTGATGTGCAGTTTCAGAAATGATGTGTGGATCATTCAGCCTGGCCTCCAACCTTTGTTGAGTTGCTCAGTCGAACATTTTGTCATATACGTTTACATTTACATTATTTAGCAGACACTTTTATCCAAAGCGAGTTCCATTCCCTAACTACAGGGGGCAGTCTCCCTGAGCAACTTGGGGTTAAAGGTCTTGCTCAGGAACCCAGTGGTGGTACCATGACCTCTTGTTCCAGAGGCAAGTATCCTACCCACTAGGCCACAACCACCCCCATATGTTGTTAAAGTGTACAGTACAAAGCCTTGAAGGAAAAACGTTCTTGACTTGTATGGAGGTTGATGTAACAAAATTAGAATCAGCCCATCAGTTGCTTTGTTTACTCCTGTCAGCTTCCTCAGGGGTGCTCTGTGTGAAGAGAGTATGTCACAGTGTATCAGTGAGAATTGTTACTGAACTAATGACAGTTTTGTTAATTTTTTCTGCTCTTGTTTTAAAGGGCCCATATTTCTACACCATCTTCAGTTTAATATTACCCTCTGAGGTCTACCTCTGACATTTGTGTAGTTTAATGTACCGAAAACAGTCATTATGCATTATTTATAATTAACCAAGCTGTTTTCATGCCTTTAGGGCTGATGTAAGTGTAACAAGCTCTGTTCTGTTATTGGTCATTATTCAAACAAACACACCTTATAACTTCAGCACAAATGAGCGTGGCCAAACTACTGAAAGTTGAATAAGTGCTTAATTGTAGTTGTATTTTTCATTACATCAGAAAAATAACTTAGCTTCTATATACTGACTGTGTGGACTGGGTAGTGGTTGTCTTTCAAATAGTTTTTACATGCTATTTCCAACTCATTCTATTTTTCTATGTTATGGGCTCCTTAAAATGTGTTCTAGTACTTAATAATGTGTTTTATGAGGTGATAATGATGGGTCAGCAGAGAGGAACTAAATGAATATCCAAGTTTTGGCCCTTTGGAGAAGAGTGGCAAATGCTCTGTCTGTGTTTAAGTCTGTCGAATCCACAGCCTGCCAGTTTTTCAGACGTCCAGTTTTACATAACCTGGCATCAGTTACAATGCAGCGCCTCTTATGTAACACCATGTGGTAAGTCTTAAGCGTTTTGGCCTCGTTCTGGCCTCTCTTTAAACTAACAAGCCTCGGGATCCCAGATTTGAAGTTTTGAATCTCTATAATCAGCCGCTGATGCAGTGCCACAAAACTTGCGTTTGCAAATCAGCACTAACAAGGAAGGGTCTGGTGAATAAAAGTCTAAATAAAATAGATGGTTTAAGTCAAGTCTTGTGTTGTAGTGGGTGTTTGAGATCATATTGGGTGATATGGCCTTTCAGACACACTTAAATGGAAAAGCCAATGAAAGATAACAAGTTCTGTGAGCTTTTTCTAAAATTGTCTGGATTAGCCTCCATATGTGTAGTACAAGTTTGTAATATGTAGTAAATGAACTGCATTGAAAAAGAGTGTCAGCATGCTGTCATCAGTTCTGTTTTTGCGTGGAATGGAAGAAAGTTTACTTTTGAGTTGCAACTGCATCAACCAGTTCAAGAAAAATGATAATCATCTGCAAGCTCATTTTATTTCATGGCAGAAACTGGTTCTCTAAGGTTTCGAGATGTGGTTCAATTGGGTGGATGGTTCTTTGCAAGAATCAATGGTTCTTCTTTATGATGAAAAACCTCTTTCTCTGAAGAACCATTTAAAAATGGTTCTGTATTGCAGTCAAAAGGATTTGGCTGTTGCCATAGGACTTATTTGGTACTATAGAGAATTACTACAGGTTTAGGGTGATTATAGCTGCTGAAATAAGAGTTTTCTGACAGGCTGTACTATGAGATGCGCCGAGTAATTTCTGCCTAATATTGTTGTGAAACCCCTTGCACTTTCAGGAAATTATGAGTTCCAGCTGTCAGCTGTCACTCTCGGTATGCATAACCCTTGTGTCCCCTCTGCTTTTGAGAGAAACGAAATTTATGGTATAAATATTGATCCTAAATGCCTTCATGAGACTTTGTGTGACTGTGTACGTATATATGTATACATACACACAGCAGTATCTCATTGATGTAAAAGTAAATGTTTGCTAGGACAGATTGTGTCTGTACGAAGTTAAAGGTGTTTTTAATCAGGTCTGTTCGGCCATCTCAGTAAACATAGGCTAACTGAGTAATGAGCTAATACTCCTGTAATATCAGGAAATAATATTTAAAACAAATCTGAAATATGCTCTGATGCTGAAGATATCTGTCTTGTTATATTTCTAGTAGATAAAATCTTCTACCTATTGCTCATTGGGTGCATAATTTCTTCTGAAGTTGAAAGACGGGACACTCTATGATTCATATAGCGTAATGAATTGGACCACAAAACGTAGAAACAAAAGTGTACATGTGCAGTAAGAGGAAGGTAGGGAGGTTCTAGCCACAGCAGAGCAGGAGGTTAGAGACAGTCATGAAAGAGAAGAGACAGCATCACCTACCCGTCATGTTTGCTGCAGAAAAGAAGCCAGAGGTCAAACTGACGTAAGATCAGTGCATGTCGTTGTCTTTCTGTAGCAGCTCTTAAGAGCTGAAAGCCTGCTAGGCGGTGGTGTGCTGCTCAGCATTACATTGCATTTTTAGCACATGTCAACGTGTTGATCACACTGGTCTGGTTACAGGAAGAGCTTGTTATTTCTTATTTTTTAAATAAAAGTACTGTTACCTAACTGACTCGTGAACAGTACTTTAAAATACTCATATCATGAAAAACGAATCTTTTCTTGCTTTCTTTAAATAAAAGACCTATGTAGTACATAAACACTACTAGACTAATGACTACATAGACTATTATAGTATATAAACACTATTGAAGTTTCTAAATGTACCATTCACTCTCCAGTCCATGCAGTATATATTTGGAAACTGAGCTGCCAATACAGCTAGGTTTGAGATTTTGTGATGTGATGACAAGAACATCACAGCATTCACAAATATCTGCCCCCACCATGCAGAACTGATGAAAAGTGATTCAGTTTTTAAGGAGAAACAGCACACTGCAGCCAATCACAGATGTAATTTATGTATTTTGGGCTTAAAGGCACAGTAACAGAACCAGTGTTTCATATTATGGGATAAAGATGAGTTCAAAAAAAATCAAAAATGATTTATAATTGTTGTTTGTACATAAAATCTATATCTTAAGCAGACATCTGGGACAAAAAATTACAACACAAAAAAGATATAGGATGGTCCCTTTAAGCAAAGAAGCCATAGAAACCAGATAGAAGTATCTGATCATCTCTGTTGGAAAAGCATACATAGTTTTCCATAGATATAGATGCGACGAATCGAGATTAGGCAGAAAAATGCTGGACTATTCCTTTATCGACAAATTGCATTAATTCAAAATTCCAAAAGTTTTCCAAAGAGACGAAAGAGCCTTGCCCAGCATGGCATAGCAGTAGTTTGAATGACAGCTGTCATTTTTCACAGTCAGACACTTAAAAGCTGTTGTTCACAAAAATATTCATCTGTTTTAACCTTGAGCTTGAGGCTGTGCTCCCAAAGATTGCCTAAAAGAAAAGCCTTTCTCTGTTTCAGATACATCTAAACCCACACACTCTCACATCGCCGCCTGTACACGCTTCTACAGGACGTGGTCTCCCACCCTCCTGCCCTCTACTCCACTTCACCTCTCAAAACCTCACTCTTCCTCTTTTGACAGTTTTTCGTATTTCATCCATGCAGACTTGACCTCAGACTGCTGAAGGAACGCAAATTACATTCAAAATCTAAAATATATTTTTTAACAGTTTCACTTTCTGTTTCTGTCCAGCTGTTAGGCCATTGTCTGAAAACCTAGTGTGACCTTCTGTGACCTTCCAGTGAGCACTCGAAGGCAGGGCAGTGGTGCTATTACTAACACTGTTATATTAGCCTCATACCACCACTGCTGAACTTTAAAAGCACATTTCAGGCACTAGGCATGCCATGTCTGAATAATAATGTGTTCAGCTTTGGTTGTTAAGGATGTAAAGACATGTTTCCATATTTTGAATGGCAAATGGGCATGTCCATATACACCACATTTCTACAAGAACAGTAATTGCCTTACTAATATAGGCCCCATCCATAATTAATAGTTATGTTTGGGGCCCCCCATCCATAATTAATAGTTAAAGAATAGAACAGTATGGTAAAATATTATTGTAGCATTTTGCAGTAGCCTGTTGTGGTGGTCATTTGCTTTAACACAAGTATTTTAAGCACATAAAGGGTTGAAGTGCAGAAACAGGGACTCCAGGAGCAAAATTATATAACCTGTTCTTTGATTTTTAGGCCGTTGTCTGAAATCCGATGCTGAGCAGATCTCTAATGGCCTCGTTCTGCTCTTTTAAGAAAACTGATACTGAACATTGAGAAGGGTTTCCAGAAGATGGCATATGATTATCCCTCCTTTAAGAGGAAGTTTGGTTGTTTCTCCTGTATTTCTGCATTGTTCTTAACTGCTGATGTTGCAATATGAGTTTGTTTACACATGCTATGCATTAAAAACCTTCCAGGTAAGTCACCCCTTTTTTTCATTACTCACTGCTATGTAACAGTTCCCATCAACAAGGAAGTCAACTGCTACCTGCACCAAAGCTTATGTAAATAAAAATGTCCTGAAAGCGTGGCTGCTGTTCATTCGTGTTGATGACATTTCTCAGCTGATAGAAAAAAGCCATTCTCAGTTTCATCCATGATTCATAATTCATATTCTTGTGCATTTTAAAGTGTTGTTTTTCATTATGGCCACTTTCTTAGCAATGTAAAATGAAACTGCCCACAACTATATTAAACTGCCCACACCTTCTGTGTGAGGACTAATACCTCACTGTTTAGTCCCTGGATCACCCACCACTTCATCACACACCAACACAGAAAGAAAACTGTTGGTTAAATCATTTAATTTTTACTTGCTTTTTTCGTGTGCATTCACGTCAGTTTCATTTTTAATTGAGATTTCAGGTTAAGATTAAAACTACCCATACATTCACTTAAGTACCTTCTCTGGGCACTTTTTCCACCTCTGATTCTATCAGCCAGTAAAGCCCTATTTGGCCCTAATGAACAGAAAATGTCAAACCGTTCAGGCTTTAATGAACAGAAAATGTCAGGCGAGCTGCTGTGTGAGTTTTGTCAGGCTGTGGCTTCCTGAGGTGGGGGAGGGTTTTTTTTTTTCTGTTAGAGCTGGAAATGTTAGAAGTTAGGAAGAAATGGTCATAGCAGTTCACAAGTTGTGACTGATAGTCTGCATTCTTCTCACAGTCCGCATCGCAGAGGGGAGGCTCGCTGTAGGAAGGAGAGTGTGTTTTGCACATGTCATCATGTTGTGCAACTTTAAAAGAGCTGTTATTGCACCTGTATGCTGGATTAATACAGATTTGTAGGCCCGCTATGTGTGATTGTGTAGGTGGGTGCGCAGACCCATGTGTTCTGAACAGGATGTGTGTGTATGTGTTGATGGGTAGCTGGATTAGACAGAAACCGAAGTGTCTCAGCCTCTGGGTTTTGAGGTTTTCCTCTGAGAGCGGATGCTCCTGCTGTTGTCTGATCGGATGCCAGTGATTGGGGCTCTGGTGGCGCTTCAGCAGCACGGTGGTGAGCTGTTTCTTGCCAGAAAGCGCTGTTTCCCCTCAGCACTTGGGGACGGTTTAACACTTAGAAGTCTTAACGTTTTTGCCAGGGATAGAACAAGCATTTCTCACTCGAATCTCTGAGAAACTCATAGAGGAGAAATTCTTTGCAACTTCTCAACTTTCAGTTTAGGCCATTTGGGAAGAGTAAATATTTAATCGTAATTGAAATTTGGTTAAATGTTATTGTTACTCCCATGTCAATGTTACTCCCATAGTCTTGGGAGATCACTTTTTGGATGTCTAGCACATCCAAAGTGTTCTCCTCCAAACGTGCTGCACTTCCCAATGATGCCGCAGTCGGAACAAGCACATATTAGAATTTTCTCTAACAGTTTTTGTAGCACTGTGTGATAGAGAGAGGGGGAGGAAATTGGTAAATGGGGAGGAAATTGGTAAATAAAGGAAATTTCGATGTGATTAATGTAACCATATCCATTATCACTAGAGTGCTAGATCTCTCAGCATGGGTGTGTAAAACTGAATAGAGCTTCAAATGTACACTCCACTATTTGAAATCAATCTGTTATAAAACCAAAAGTAATGAGATGTTTATGTTGTTGGGAATTGTGATATTGAAAATGTTCTCTCTCTCTCTCTCTCTCTCTCTCTCTCTCTTCTCTCTCTCTCGCTCTCGCTCTCGCTCTCTCTCTCGCTCTCTCTCACTTCCAGGTCAGCATGGCCCAGTGGAACCAGTTACAGCAGCTGGAAACGCGCTACTTGGAGCAGCTGTACCACCTGTACAGTGACAGCTTCCCCATGGAGCTGCGACAGTTTCTAGCCCCCTGGATCGAAAGCCAAGACTGGTACGTATGCTATATGTAAACATACAGTTTACATAAACATATATGTATATATTTTACAATACAGATGTCCATATTTTATATTTCTAGATTGTATAGTGTACATTTTATGCTGTGCTGTTGGTGTAGTATTTTATTCTGTTCTATTGGGGTTTTTTTTGTTTTTGTTTTTTTTTGCTGCTCTTATCTTTGTACTGTCCACTTTCAGCTGTGACAAAGCAAATTTCCCACTTGTGGGACTAGTGAAGGTCTATCTTAATGCAACAACCAATGCAACCGTCTTCGACATGTTAAGACACCGTATATAAACTGATGACGAGTTATTCACTCATTCAGTCATGATCTGAGATGCTTATTGTGTGTGTGGGGGTGGATTACAAGGTGAAAGGTGTAGACAGTCACAAGGCAGACAGACAGACAAACATTCATGCACACATTCACAACTAGAGGCAAATAAGCAACTCCAGTTCACCTGAAATGCTTGTCTTTGGACATAAGAGGAAACCAGAGCTTTGATGTGAATTAGCTTGATTCAGAGGTGTACATCAGTTCCACATTCAAAAATACATCAAAACAGTTCTCTTCTCAGTTGACTTATTTAGTCAATAAATACGTTTTAAATCCATGTCCAATATCTAATAAACTGTGTTAACGTAGAAAGGATGTGAAAATACTGATTCATGTTATGTTTACCTAAAGCCAATGCAGAGCAGTGCTTTTTTCAGTTTTCTTACTCATCTAAACACAGTGTACATTCTTTTCTTTTCTTTTCTTTTCTTTTGATTTTTGGGATTTGGTTTGTGGTTCCTGTAGCTGTTTGTGGCTCTGCAGGGCTTTAACTTCCTTTGAACCTTACCCTGCTTTTACAGGAAGCTTAAGCATACTAACACTTGGCTCACTCCACTTAATGTGATTTATTTTGGCAACCAGACACCCTCTGGTTCTTCGAAGATGTTATTTTGAGACGTAGAGATGCATTTCTGATGTTGGTCACATGTGCAAAATTTCAGCTACACTTCCTTGTTTTTCGAAAGGCAGCCAGTCGTTGAATTCCATCAATGGCATCGATGTAAGGAAAAGTGATTGTGCTTACCTGAAAGAAGCACAAGCTTACAGGAAGTATCTCTACGTGACGCCCTTTAAAACAATAATATTTGAGTGCGAAATGCAGTATTTGAGTATCACAGCCCTCCAAAATCACTATTCTCTGTAGTAGTGTTATTTGTATTTATTCTCATATTGCTTTGCCCAGCTAAACAGCTTTTTAAGCTTTTTAAGGTGTGTGTGCAGATAGATTTGATTCAAGTGGTTGTGAAATAGAGAGCAGATAAGAAACCTACGCCGTGTACTTGCACTGCTATTATGTGGAGTCAGCAGTTTGGAATTTGTGTCAAATAACTGAAGACCTTTTAAATGTGGCACATTCATCACAACAAAGCAGAAACTTTGAAAGCATAGATAATATTTTCCTTCAGTAGCAGAAGCAGTTTTTAGGTTTTTGGGGTTTTTAGGGGGGAAGTCCGGAATAGAGTTTGAACTAGTTTTCTTTTTTTTTTTTTTTTTTTTTTGTCTCTCACTCGTCACATTGGATGGAAACCTAACACAATAAAATGACTATAAATAACATCATTATGTAAAAAGAATAGTGTTGTAAAACATTGTTAGAGGTTTGCAAATACAGATGTATCTACAGGGAACAAACGTATGGCACTTTTCTTTGTTGTGTGTGTAACAGGATTTACTATAAATGTGCCATGACTTCTTCACAGGTCAGAGTTTTTGTTTAATGCTTTCCAGTATGTTAAATTCCCAAATAATCGGTATGTGTGCAGAAGTGTGTTCTCTTTGAAGGATGTGTACTTATTTTCACTTAGAAAACAACACAACATGTAATTTGAATGTTGCCCAATTTTAAAGTAAGTAGTGAATAGAACTGATTACAGTGGCACCTTTTAAGGGGTGGGGTTTTAGGCACCAAATGAAGTTCTTGAAGTTGATTTGGCTGGAAGCAGGAAAATTTGGCAAATGTAAGGATCTGAGGTACTTTGACAGTGGCCAGATTGTGATGGCTAGATGACTGATTCATGGCATCTCCAAAAAAAATTGCAAATGTACCACAAATTGCTGCGAAAGTTCATGCTGGCTTTTATTGTAAGGTGACCGAACACATCGCGGCTTGCTCCGTACGGGGCTGAGCAATGTTCTGCTGGGAAAACGGGTCGTGGCGTTCATGTGTATGTTACTTTGACTTGTATAACACCTACCTAAACATTGTTGCAGACCATGTACGTCCTTTTGTAGTATTACCAAAAGGCCCAGATCCAGAGTGGAGAGTTTAATATAGTTAATGTAGTTATAATAATCATATTTTCTCCTCTGACTTCATAGGGCGTATGCAGCCAATAAAGAATCTCACGCAACGCTGGTGTTCCATAACCTGCTGGGAGAAATCGACCAGCAGTACAGCCGCTTCCTACAGGAGAACAACGTTCTGTACCAGCACAACCTGAGACGCATCAAGCAGCACCTACAGAGCAAGTACCTGGAGAAGCCCATGGAGATCGCACGCATCGTAGCCCGCTGTCTGTGGGAGGAGCAGAGACTGCTTCAGACAGCCACCACTGCTCAGCAAGTACGGTCACACACAGACACACAGGATTCCAAACACAACGCACGCATATTTTAATCCCGGGTTTTTCAACCACTGGGCCGCGGACCACTGATGGGCCGCGAAGGCTTTTGATTGGACCGGTAATCTAAAATCGAGACAGGCCGTTGATCCGCAGTTGGTTATTTAAGATCATGTGGGCCTTGGCAACATGCTGTGATAGTTAGGTGGGCCTTAATGTTGAAAAGGTTGAGAACAATTGTTTTAATCCCCCTTGTGGTGCAGACGCCAGCACCTAAGTATAAAAGTATTTCCCTGATTAAACCACATGGAATGTTTTGGAGTTTGGAATCGCTGTTTTTCCAGGGTGTACCCCACCTTCGCCCACTGCAGCTGGGACAGGCTCCAGTGCCTCCCACCCGACCCTGAGTGCGGGACAAAGGGGTAGAAAATGGATGGATGGATGGATGGAATCGCTGCTTTTAATTACTTTTAGATTTTTTTTATATGACTCTACAACACTTCATTTGTAGAAATCTGTAAAGGAGAAAGACACAGTAGATCAGAAGAACATGATTAATGATTCTGTGATGATTGAGAAAGCTGAATAGCATTAAGAAATGTTTTGTAAATTGATAATCAAATCTCAGACGGACTATAAATAAATAGTTGTAGATCATGTTTATCAATTTATAACTTCCTGGTATTTTCCCAAAAAATTTTATGAATGAAGCTGAAGAGAGGTTCTAAACTTGAGAAGCTTCTAAACTTGAGCAACCTGTTCCAGAGCATTTGTTTACTTTCTTACAATGATAGTCTGTAACTAAAGCCTGTGAAGTTGGGCTTTGTTGGGTAAAATAGGTGCCGTGAGAAGCAGTTTCCTCTGGGATGAATAAAGTTTTCTGAGTCTGTTTAGACAATTGTGTTGCTTAATAAGAAATTTAAATCCCAGAGCTGTCCTGCATCTTGTGCTGTTTTTTTGTGCTCTAATACAGAGGTCCCCAACCACCGGGCTGCGGACCGGTATCGGATCTGTGAGTCATTTTGTACCGGGTCGTACAGAAGGACAGACTAAAAATATTTTATTGATTATAAGAGTCTGAAAGATCTTTTATTTTGAAAAAGAAACGCCAGTCTCGGTCATGTAATACATCAAAACTTTAGCCCACAAGCTAGCAAAAATTTGTAAAAAAACAAACACGCTCTGTTTTTAGTTGTATCTCTACCGGTCCGTGAAAATATTCTTTTACATGAAACTGGGCCGTGGCGCAAAAAAAGTTGGGGACCTCTGCTCTAATACATATGATCCACCTAATTAGCTGATCAAGAAACCTTTTCTAGTTAAACTGGGTTTAATAGAGCAGAGAAACACCAAAATGTGCAGACTGTCCACTGGCATTACTCCTGGTATCATACTGTATATTGCTTTTTTAACTTTGGAAGAACATGCATGTTAAAAGCATACAGCGACCTACCCTGAATCGGACATGACAGATTGGTTCACCTTCTGTTCACCCTGTCAAGCTGAATTGTGCTCTTTTTTTTTCTCTGTAGGACGGTCAGGCCGCCCACCCCACTGGTACTGTTGTGACTGAGAAACAGCAAATCCTCGAGCACAACCTGCAGGACATCAGGAAGAGAGTGCAGGTGTGATACTGTGGATAACGATCAGCTGAATTGGTGCTTGTTAGCTGTGAGATTAAATTAGTTTTAACAACTGATGATATGTTTTCCCGAAAACACGACCAGCTATTCTGCCATTTATTAGCAAGTGGTAATTAATGTATTGTCAAAAGGACATGACTGACACTATGATTAACATGATTGAATCTGGTCCTACAATAACTTTGCCCATCATCTCACAAAGTATTTATGATGAACTTGTGCGTGGAGCAGGAATGACAGTAAATTACAGGGTACAACATTTCATCAATCCATTTGAAAGAACTGGTCTTCATCCTGGTTGTGGGTCTTTTTCATAAGGTGTTTCACTCTTCTTCTCGGTTGTTTTTTAGGATATGGAACAAAAGATGAAGATGTTAGAGAACTTACAGGATGACTTTGACTTCAACTACAAGACTCTGAAGAGTGCTGGAGGTAAGAAATATATTGTTGATGTTTGAACAAAACCTAGCATCAACATTTTTGCCATATTTACTAATCAGGTGCCCTTAAGACTATGTCAGTTTAATGGCAACTGGTTCACAAGAAATGGCCTAAAGTGACTTCAAATAATATATAAATAAATCAAAACAGTCTTTCTTCTCCTTTTTTGGAGACATGAGGTTTTGTTCTGATGAGGTGTTTGTTGAGTATGGAACAAACTAGCTTCTCTAGAGCAGAACCCTACAGTTTAGTCTGAAGTTCTGTTTTGTGAATCCCTCTGTAATCTCCTGTCACACTTAAGCGGTTCTACAATGTTCTAGTAAAGACCTGCCAAAAATGCACAGCAATGTATTTATATGAAGGTGGTGATTGATTTTGGAATATTTTAATTAATCACAACAACGTTCATTGAAGTGTTCGGTCATTTTTTTTTTCCAAAATAAACTTTTAATGTCTATGTTCTAATACGATTTAAGTAGCTCTTCTGGCCACATATGCTTTTTAGTTGTATTTTTGTATTCTTTGTATACAGCACACCAAAGTTATCAAACTGATCTGTAGTGCAATGCGTTGTTTGATTAAGAACCATAACTGTGTTGAAACTTCAGATGTTTACACCCTGTGTCTTTCAGAGCTGTCCCAGGACCTGAATGGGAACAGTCAGGCTGCAGCTACCAGGCAGAAGATGGCTCAGCTGGAACAGATGCTGAGTGCCCTGGATCAGCTCAGGAGGGTAAGAGACATACTCTATAACTCGAGCTCAGTCTGGGCTGTTTAGCCCAGGTTTATTGAGAGAGAGCAGCAAAGAGGCCATGTTCAGAGCAGTTTGTTTTTCTACTTTTTTTGCAGCAAATTGTGACTGAGATGGCAGGGCTGCTGCAGGCCATGGACTTTGTGCAGAAGAATCTGACTGATGAGGAACTGGCTGACTGGAAGAGGAGACAGCAGATCGCCTGCATCGGAGGACCCCCAAACATCTGCCTGGACCGGCTAGAGACATGGTACACACACAGTACATACACAGTCTTCTTCTTCACAGGAGGCAGAACTGGAGGTTGCAGAGCTCAGGATGTTGAGGTTCTCTTTGGGAGTGACGAGGATGGATAGGATCA
>JBBIGA010123532.1:0-25168 GCA_037576975.1 Alestes dentex | reverse complement strand
TATACATATGTGTGTGTGTTTGTGTGTGTGTGTGCGTATGTTATAAGTGGACCTCATATGTACATTTTCACACCAACTGCTGCTGACCTTTAGACTGGCTGTGTACATGATGAACCTCTGCTGAAAAAGAAAAGAAAACAGTCTAAACCAGCATACATTTCGTGTTGACTGATCCTAGCAAATGTTGCTCTACTGCTGTTCACTAAAGGTCACGGGAGGTCATGGTGACCATTGTGGTGTAGAACTTATCCTGGCTTGTTATAACCAAACAAAAAGCAGAACTGAAGTGATGCTTTTAGGTGACCAGCACATCATGTACTCTCTGATTTTCAGTCATTATTTTGTTCAACACAGCAATGTGCTTCTGCTGGGTACTTTTCTGGTCATGTGTTCTTTTTTCTCATTTCTGGTAAAAGAAGATCTCTGCTATTTAATACAGAATACATCATTTTTGCACACAGGGCACATGTTAGAAAACAAACCCATGTGGCCTGTGGAGCTTTTGCTGTTGTTCATAAAGAATTAAAAGCATTTAATTGTGATCATATCTGTTTAGTACAGGACAGTCAGTGACATATACGCCTGGTGACATCAATGCAGTTTATGGAAGTTTTTATGTACAGTAACTACACACAAGAAACAACAAATGTTTGTGTTGTCTCTTCAGTCAAATTGGCAGGTTCTCAGCATGCAGCCTTCCAAGCACACACTCCCTTGTGGTTTATAATTGTTTTTTTTTTCTCACTTCTCCACCCTTCCAAAGTAAATAGCCTTCAACAGTTGGAACAATCTTTAAAAGGAAAGTTCCACCAATTTTTCATAGTTCCCCTATAGTTCAGTGTTTGTAAACAAATTAGTTCAGAGTGTTTTCGGTATGAAACAATTAATGTTGAGAAACTTACTGACACTATTTACACAACATTTATATTGTGTTGACGATAGTAAAATAGTGGCAGATCTGAACTAACTCAGATTTCTTTGGGGACTATTTTGCCTCATAATGCCTAGCATGTATCCCTCCACCATGAATGAATTTAAAATTACACAAAAAGGTTCTCACCCCTCTGATAAAACAGTGCCTGTTAAGGTACTATAAGACTGGCCGATCTCTCCCTTGGTTGCTGGAGTAGTCATCCAGGTATGTGTCATTCCTTGCAGTTATAAGGTGTTCTCTGTGTAATAGTCCTGTAATGTTATTGTACAGTGGTCAGTAATACTTGTGTGGAACACTGTAGCACTTACATTAAAGTCATTTTCCATAGAGAGAGAGAGAGATTGAAACATTGATAACCAGTAAGTACATTAATAATTCCTAAATGTCCTGACCTAATTCACACAAAAATCCCAGATTTACTTCTCTAACCCTTTTTGTTATTATTCATTATTAATGAAATATTTCCATTCTTGCATTTACATTTACATTTACGGCATATAGCTGACGCTCTTATCCAGAGCGACGTACATCAGTGCTCAATTGTCCACATCTGTTTCTTAAACCTGTAAAGCTAAACTTAAATCAACGTCCACTATTCAACCATGTTACTGCACACTAGGTACACCTAAACAACACCTGTCAAAGAAACGTCAGACAAAAGTAAGGAGGGGATGGGGATGAGAGGGTTTTTTTTGGGGGGATGGGTGGGTGGGGGGGGGATAAGCAAGCAGAAACCAGAGACATAGTTAATCACCAAGGTGCTCCTTGAAGAGGTGGGTCTTCAGGCGATGTTTGAGGACCGTGAGGGACACTTAAAGAGAAGAGGGAGTTCATTCCACCACTGGGGGCCAAGACTGAGAAGAATCTTGACGCATGTCTCCCTCTTCAAGACGAGCCGTGCTTGAAGTCCTGAGAGGACGAGAAGTGACACGTTGTTTGATCAATGCTGTTATATATGGGGGTGCAAGTCCATTCTTGGCCTTGAAAGCAAGTGTTAAGGGCTTGAACTTAACGCGGGCAGCCACAGGGAGCCAGTGAAGGTTCCTTAGTAAAGGTGTGGTGTGTGTGAACTTAGGAACACTACAGACTAACCTCGCAGCTGCATTCTGAATCAGCTGAAGTGGTTTTGTTACCTTCAGTGGAAGTCTAGCCAGTGGAGAGTTGCAGTAGTAGCATTTCTTGCATACAGAAGTATACTCGGGTTGACGGGGGCCACCAAATTTTCACAAATTGCCCTGTTCATAACATAATCACTGTAAAATTCTGTCAGCTGAAGAACTCATGTAATGATTTTCACCGTTTAGCTCCAATTGGTCAATTTGAGGACTCGTCTCGCGGGCGCCATCTAGCGCATGTGTGCTGTGTTGCAGTATCACATTTTGGCACCGTGCACACTTCATTTGCCTTCGTTTTGACCTTTAGATACTTCCTCAGCCTTTTCTACGAATTTTGAAAGTGTAGTTATTAATTCCAGTTTCTGTTTTATAATTGCCATCGCTGCTTGTTCTTATCTGAAACCTCTGCATGGAAGAAATTCCCAAAGTCTACAACACACACCTCACTTATTATATACAATTAGTTCACAAACATTATAATAATGAGAGTAAAATATAAATACACACGTAATGTGAATTAGTTTGAAGACCTCTGGAGACATTTTTGAGCATGCATCAGCCACTTCCCATCCTCTCTGCAGTTTTCCCATTGTGAGAGCTAGAGTGTCCGAGCACACAAATCTCCACATGAAAGTATCATTATTAATACAGTTTTCATTTTTACACTTGGATCTGGCCAAAACACATTGGTTAGAAAAAGGCTCTATTTTTGTAATAAAAGAAAAGATTGTAATTATTATAGTTATTTTTCGTACCATCCACATGTGGAAACAATAATGTGAAAACCGCAATCCTGTTCAAACTGCCTGTTTTGACTTTTTTGCTTTTGTTATCTCACAAAAACTAATGAATTACAGTGGTTTAGCTCTACCGATTGATGCTGAAGTCATGAGGAGAGTTTCCTGGTTTTTGAATAAGGTACTGTACAGGACAGCCAATCAAAAGGGAACTTCTGATCATATTTCCGTCCATCCATCCATCCAGCCTTCCATCCTTCCAGCCACCCTTCCATTCATCCATCCATCCATCCAACCACCATCTATCCATTCATCTTTAACCCATTTGTCCATCCATGCCTCCATCACCAATCCACCCATCCAACTACCATCGACCTTCCACCCATCAACCCATCCATCCATCATCCATCCAACCTCCCATCTATTATCCATCCATCAACCCATCCATCGTTTACTTCATCCATCCTTCCATCCATCCATCTACCATCCATCCATGCATCTGTCCATTCATCCATCCATCCTTCCATCTATCCGTCCATCCAGCCACCATCTATCCATCAATCCTTCAACCCATCCATCCATCTACCCATCCACCCTTCACCTACAATACTGTAACTACAGAGCAATTTCTTAAACATCCATCCATCATTCCATCCATCCATGTCAGAGACCTTCAAATATTTCCTCGGGAAAAAAGAAACTCATGACAAATTTAGCACATGGGCAATTTAACATTTCAGGCAGAAGAAAAGGTATCTTTTACGCAGGCTCTGGTTGGATTCTTATTCACAAAACCTGTTATTAGATTTGTCTGTTCCAACTTAAATGATGCCGTAATCACACTGCGGCCCGTGCAGGCTCTGTAATGGAACTGCTGAGTCTTTTAAGGTGGAACTAAGATTTAGAAGGAGAAGCTTGGGAACACGGACCTGACTTCAGCTTTGACGACAATAAGATCTAGTGGGATTTAACAGAGGCAGTGTTGGCTGTGTCTGCTCGTACTGAAGTGAAGTTTTCAAGCAGATCCAGCCCGATGGAACAGACCAGAGGACAGGGAGGGCTCTCACACACCGCGGCTGAACTGGGAGTGAAGCGAAAGGGGTTGTTTCTGGTGGGTTTTTGGTGACGAAGCGAAGGTGAGGATGAATCATAGCAGCTTGCGATCACATTTTGATTAAAAAAAAAATAGATGGGATCATCTTTATCTTGCTGTGTCTAGATTTTTTTTTTATCATGGTCGTTTCTGCATTTCTCTCCCGAGTGGTTTGCATTTCGCCATTCTCGTTAAATAAATACATTACTGGTGTAAAATGTGTTTGTATTCGAAGAGTGTGAATAGAAACGGTCAGATTTTTAATAAATCTGCTCAGTTCAGTAACAATATAGCAAGATGTGTTGTTTATTTACATTTTAGTGATGATCGAAATAGTAAACGGTAATCGTAAGCAGTAAACGCTGTGTTTTCTTAGCTTGGTAAAATTATTCTTATTAAGAAAGCGTTTCATGCTGGTGTATTTGGAGGCGGAACCTTTGTTCGGCGGCTGCGGTTCGGACATGGTATAAGAACGTACAGGGGTTTGGTTTGGAGATGTAAACAAAAGCATTTTAAATGGATGATATTCGAGGAAAAGTGTCTTTTTAATGAATTTGTAGAGGACTGAGGCAAAGGCTGGAAACTGTGTTTAGGCTAATTGTATGTACAGTCTGTGTAAATTCCCCATAGGGCTTAAAAATAGTTTGGATTGGAACTTCATGTCAAACACGTTTTACCTGGAATTTTCCACTTACCTGAGTCATGCCTTTAAGAGTGCCAGTTGCTCTGGCAAGATTTAATAGCTTGTATTAGAGGCAAAGGTTTGCTAAAACGTGTTTTCTAAGCTTAAATATATGAATATACAACGTCCCATTTAACAGATTTAAAAACGTAATTTCTGCATCATCTTTCAAAAAGGGTTTGATGTGAAATGGTTTATTGAAGAGAAACGTACAGTGGTTGTGAATGGATGCAGGGATCAATTCTCTATTACAAATATAACCATTTTATTTACTTTTCAAACCCTGCTTCTCTGAATGATTGTTTCCCCATCTTATTTATTTTTTGTGAGAGAAAAAAATCATAGTGTATCATAGTGCAATATTTCTTTATTGTATGTGAGAGTATTTTCTAGAAGAGCAGACATTGCAGTTCCATATAAAATATTACTGGTCTCTGTCTTGCTGAATTGTATATTTTTCATCTAAATAGAACATAGTATGTAACCTGTAATGTGACAAAAACCCCAATAATTTTAAAATGTTTAAATTTGTCTTTGTTGTTCAGGGTTTTTTTTTTTTTTTGCTTTCGCCCCACCACACCAGCATTTTTAGCCTAAAAGAATGTCACATAATGACCAAGAGTAAGTGGCAGAATTTCAGCCTTGATGAACCTTGTCGGCTATGCTTTTATTTCTCATAGATAATTTGTTGTTTTTCTCCGGTGAAATTAACCATATTTATTATTTATTATGATAATACATATTTTTATATATTTACGTATTATAAAATGTATTGACATTAAAAAAATCTTATTGAATGTGGGTTGCAGTTTTTCCCCTCTCTCCTCCAGAACTAAACAGCATCCCCTAACCTTTCTTGCTGATGAATGCAGAAAGACATGAGCAAGGAGAGAACCCACTTCTGTCCACAGTGTGGGAAGAGTTTTGCTGAGCAGAGTCATCTCCAGCAGCACCAGTACACTCACACAGGAGAGAGGCCGTATGACTGCCGACTGTGTGGGAAAAGTTTCACCCAGCAGGGCAGTCTCCAGCGACACCAGCTCACTCACACGGGAGAGAAGCCGTACGACTGCTCGCAGTGTGGGAAGCGCTTTACTCAACACAGCACTCTCCAGCGACACCAGCGCATTCACACAGGAGAGAAGCCGTATGGCTGCTCAGACTGTGGGAAGTGTTTCACCCGACAGAGTCATCTTCTGCAGCACCAGCGCATTCACACGGGAGAGAAGCCATATTACTGTGTAGAGTGTGGGAAGAGTTTTACTCAGCAGAGCACCCTCCAGCTGCACCAGCGCACTCACACAGGAGAGAAGCCACATTTCTGCGTAGAGTGTGGGAAGAGCTTTACTCAGCAGAGCACCCTCCAGCTGCATCAGCGTACCCACACAGGAGAGAAGCCGTATTACTGCACTGAATGTGGGAAGAGCTTTACTCAGCAGAGTACACTCCAGCTACACCAGCGCACTCACACGGGGGTGAAGCCGTATGACTGCCCACACTGTGGCAAGAGCTTTAGTCACAGAGGCAACCTCAGAGGACACCAGCGCATTCACACAGGAGAGAGACCGTATGAGTGCCTATTGTGTGGGAAGACTTTTAATCAGGAGAGTATTCTGAAAAAACACCGGCGCATTCACACTCACGTTTAACTATTTTGTTGGTTTTTTTGGCACATCGTCCTTGGCTTAGTCCTATCAGTGATTGTATGGCAAAGACCCTTTCAACTCCTCTGTGTTCAACTCACATGTTAAACGTAGGCTGCTGACCCCTGCTGCTTCATATGAGGGAGTGGTACATATTTTGAAGTCGACATAGTCTAGTGAGTAACTCAGCAACAGTCTGGGGTTTTATTCCCTGCCTGGGGAACCACACCACTCTACACCAATAGAGCCCTTAACTCTGTCATATTGATAAGCTTTCATAGGAACACTGACCACAACCTGGCCATTTACAACATTTGATACATTACAAAACAACATTAATAGTAGGGGTGCACAATATGGTTAGAATAGAAGTATTGTGATTATAATGCTACATATTGTGATGTTTCTAAATGTATAAAAGGGCTCATATCATCAGTTGTCTGGAATTTTAAAACGCTTCAAGTATATAAATGTTATTAAAGTTTCAAAATGTGCATTCCCTTCCTCATACATGCAGTCCATATACGGAAGCTAGGATGCAAACACAGCCCATTTTCAAGTTTTTGTGGAGTCACAAACCAACGCATTTGCATATCTTCTTCTGCCTATGGCAGTTGAACCCCACCTATTAATGCTGAAGGAGTGTTAAGGAGTGTTTCAGTGGCATGCTGCCTTTTGAATGATCTACAATACAGAGTAGCCAACAAGAGAAGATATCATTTACATAAATTAGTCTCAAAGGCGCAGGAACAAAACGGGCTGTTTAATTTTGAAGTTGCGAACAGTCATGGTAGAATGAATTGTGATCAGTTCGGAATTGTATTTTTGCAACACAGCCACACAAATGGGATTAAAAAAATAAAAGGAAAATTTAGAATATGGGACCACTACAACACCTCAGGGTCTTTAAATAATTAAATATTAACCAGAACAAGTTTTATTGGATTACACGAGGACCTTGATTAATCAGAAGACCCAGTAACATACACATTGATGTGTAACTGGTCACCCTGTCTAAAACACATATTAGAATTGCAGAGATATTGCAATAACAATTAACAGATGTCATATTGTGCAGCCTTTATAAACCTTAAACACAGGAGAGTGTGAAAATGTCGCATAACCAAAAGATCATGCGGTATAACTGACTACATCATCTTTATTCCAAACTTGCACAACACAGATTGCAGTAAACACTGACATTTGGTTTCTTTGTGGTCATGTGAGTAGCACTCAGAGAAATCCTTTTAGCCATTGTCAAACGTTCTCTACTGAATGAACTTTCTTAAGCACTGCTACTGCTGAAATGTTTTCTGTACCGGGACAGCGTACATATTGTTTTGTTTTGTTGGATATTTGGCTGCTGCAGTAACTGGAATCATCTGACAAAGAAGACTGTTGGATTGAACGCTTCAGACTTCCCTCAGACCCAGAACGGTCCACAACCGAAAGTTTCTTCACACTTTCCCATGTCCTCAAACTCTTTGGGAATGTGTATCCCTACCTACCTCGAATGATCACTATAAATAATGAAACTGTGTGTACACTGCAGAACTACTCTATCAAGGTTCCAGACTGAAGTCCGTTTACTTCAGGAGCACTGGTCATCTCTGACACCAGAAGAGACGAGCCAGTAAGACGTGACCCTAGATTCACAAATGTAGACATTTTACCACCTACAATGAGTCTTACTAGCCTTGCTGGGGCGTATTAGTGAATAAAGTCTGTGATAAGAACAACAGGAAAATACCACGGCAACAAAAGCTTGGAGAAGGCTGCTCCCTTTCAAGTGTATTAAGCTTTAGTCAGGTAAAGGGAAATTCCAATTAATATTTTTTAATTTAATTTTCTCGTTAAGCTTCTTGTTGCTTTAAAAACGTACTGCTTTTGAATGGTAAATAAAATGTCTATATTTGTGTTGTTGACATTGCAACTTCTTGTTCCATTTACCACCACTGTAAAGAAAAATGGGTCTCTACGATGAACCATTTCACACCAAATCTTCTCTGAGTGACTGTAGGTCAAACACTGAATTATACAGAAATTTTAAAAGGTTCGTGGCTTCCCCTGATCTTTTAGCTGTCGCCAGACCAGTGCTGGAATGTGCCATACCAACACCCTGGCCATTCATCTGTGATGTAAAAGCATGAGCGGATCTGTTGAAAATATTTTGTGTTCCTAGGCTGGCTTTCAGCACGCAGTACACAAATATGTGTATTGTTTACAAACTGGATCCACCAACTTAACATTCTTCTGGGAAGGGCAGGTTTTACAGCTCTACTATTCCCAATTTCATAAGACTTATTAATAAACATGTATTATAGAGTTGAGCTGCTGTCTTTTAATTGTCCTCGCATACAATTTGCTGTTGAGATGCCTAGGTATACCTAGGTGAGTTTTGTCCGTTTTGTCGTTAATATTTATTTTTTTATAAATTATCTTTGACTGTGTACCTTTTTAAGAGATTCGTAGAGCATGACTATTGTCACCGTTGTTGTTAATTATAATTTTGTAATTGGATGTTTGATTCAGTTTGACTGTGAACCACTAATAAAAATGCGAGTACTACTAAAACATGTGGTGTGATGGGAGTTACTCCATGTTTTTTTATAATACACTGACGGGAACCAGGGGTTCCCAAGCTTTGTGGCCCACAAAAAATGTAAGATGCAGACTAATGTAACCCATTAATTAATGTAGTCCCTCAAGCTGACATTAGATGTTTCATTAAGTAGGAGCCCTTATGCTAAAGTGAAAGAGCTTTGTTCCGGTTATAATACTTTTATGAAGCATCATTCCCAAATTAAGTCCAAGGCCTTGTTAGGAACAGCATATCATATATTAGTCCCATTTAAATTAAAGCAAAATTAAATGGGGAAAATCTGAGAAATCTCATCTGGTGTTTTAAACCAGGCCTCTGCCTTGTAAGTTCCATTCCAATGTGGCTTCCTGTTATAAATGGAACAAACCTCTGTAACTTTTATTTAAGGCCATTTATGTCAAAACAATGTCATTCACTTTATTAAACATCGTGTTGTGATTATTTGCCTAAGCTGTTCATACATATTTGGGTATGTTTTTGCATGTGTGATGCAGTGTATATATAGAAAGCCTTTAAATAGTGTTACCAACTAACTAGCTGTGTCATTTATGTCAGCTTACATTTCTCTACAACATGCTATTTATAATGATATCTTGAACAATTATCTGCTGCTCCTGCAGTTTGCATACCATTTGCATACTGTTATTCTGCATGGTGCCATGCTGCTGTTTGTTTGTATATCATTTGCACAGTCTAGTCAGTCCACTCAGGGCAGCACTCTCTGTACAATTCTCATTCTTACACTGCTTAACATTTTCTGACTTTATTGTTCTGCATATAGTGCATATTGTAAATTGTTGCATTTATTGTTCGGCCTTCAAACTAAGTTGCATATTGATTGTCTTAGTGTTCAGACTTGTCTCTGCTCACTATTTGGAACCTGTGTTGTTCTTGTGTACTGCAGATCTGTAAACACAGGTCTTGGATGCATCAAAGCCCTGGTTGATTGTAGTTTCTTGCCATCATACTTGAACCCTTTTTCATTTTTTTTAAATGGGGCGATGGCGGCCCCTTGCATCCCCTCACACCTGCCCTCAGGTGAAGCCTGGGGGATAATACAATTTTTCAGAGTTGAGAATGTACTATCATATTAAAATAATATAGCTTTTTTTCAGTAAAGAGAATGAATTACATTTTGGCCTAAAGCTATTAAGTGCTGTGTATGAAGTACTGTGTCCTATTTTATGTCTCTGTGAGTTTCTCAATAGTTAATGTAACTTGTTTAGGATTTCAGGGAAAAATGCAATAGTGAAAATTCCCCGAAATGATCCGCACTGTTTGTAAAGGTTTGTTGCTTGGTAAACATAAGTGAACACATTTATGAAGAAAAACATCCATAAAAAAAACGTGTTGTTAATTGAGCAGCTGCATTTATTATTTGTCCTCACTTTGTGAAGATACTGAATAGCACATATACATATCAAGATATTTCGTCCCTATAAAATGTGTTTTGGTCTTGAGAGTCTTTGGTCCTCATCTGTTTTCATCATCAATACCCTTTGATTTTCAAAATACTGTACTTCAGAGAGCCTACACTATGAACATGGAATATGAATGAATATTAGAAAAGGATGAATACTAGCCTAGCAGAATGAAAGTCTTGCTTTTTGTGCTATCTTTCCCCTTTCAGGTGGATTACAGGACTGAAGCTGGAAAAACAGTTTGACATTTTAATGTGTTTAGGAAGGAACCCCACGTTATGCAATTTCCATTATATTTTCTATGTACAACTTGTTTTAATGTTTAATGTAGTGGTGCTGTGTTTGTAATTTACATGTTAAATGTTTGCATATGTGGCTGAATAATATTGTTTTTATTAAATGGGGCGGAACGGTTGTCTGTAGTGTGGTTGTTGTGTTTTTATGCTGTTGCTGTACGGGCGTAATTAGAGCGCGTACCGGGGTTCAGTGTGTGATCTGTTGGGATACAGGGAGCTTAAAGTAAAACGCCTATTTAAAGAGTGATTTTCGATATAAAGTGACGGATTAAAAGGCCATTTTGATGGTTTAGCAGATTGGAGGAACCTGAAGCGACTGTTCGACCTAAAGAGCTATGTTTGGAGTATTTTAGGTATTTGTTTGACGGCGAGTCTGAAGTTAGCTTCCCGACCGAATTTTCTGTTCCACCTTAAAACAGTCCAGACTGGAGCTGCTGCGGAACTTATCGTGGAACAACTCGAACAAGGACCTGGAAAATAGGAAGGTGAGTTGATCACCTTTCCTGTCATGGTGGGCTGCTTTTAGTTCAATATTGTGTAGATGCGTTTTATACTTTAAAAATGGCTGGCGGCCTGGTGGTCAGGGAGTTGCCCCTGTGGGTTCGAATCTCAGGACTGCCAGTGGCACAACTGAGGTACCTTTGAACAAGATACCGTCCCCACATACTACTCCCCTGGCACTGTGTTCGTAGCTGCCGGTTGCTTCATTTGGTGAATGGGTTAAATGCAGAGAAAGAATTTCACATTGTTTACACTGTGTGCTCTGGTGTGTTCATGTATGACAAATGGACACTTTACACTAAACTGTATTTTGTTTTGTTTTTTTTCCAACGCAGGCTATTGTTTAGTTAGAGGGGTGCGGCCATGTCAGTGCTGTCACTGCTATCTGTAAGGTCTTCCCCACTCTAGTTACTATTTTCTAGTTTTTGTGAAATCCAGCAATAAAGTACAATTGCAATATATGTCAGCCAGGTGTTTTCTGTTGCCTTTGCAAAGATTTGATATTTCTGGGTTTTCTAATGCAGTGAGATGTAGCAGTGAAAAGGCAACTTTTCCATTAACCAGACAAAGTATTTTTACAGAAAGGAAGTGTAACTGTAATTTGAAATCTTTATAAGCAATATGAGTAGATTTCAGGGAATAGCATTCACTGTGGGTAAATGTTTTTTGTTGCAGATCATGATTTTTGACAAAGGCCTGTACATATGCATCATGCTACAGTAATGGTTTCCTATCATGGATTTTTTTTTCCTGTTGAGTGATCAGATCTACCAGACTCTCTAACTGTTGTCTAGTGAGACTATCGGACAACCTTCAGTTCTGAATTCTCCTGACTTTACTCTGTTTGTGTTTGTCATAATTCGGCTAGCTGTGTTCACTCTGGGCATTCTCTACAAGGAGGCAAGCATCATGGAAAGGGAGAAAACCGACACCAGCAGGATCCTATGAATGAGTGTATGCTTGTAATTACAACTTTCATGTATGTGAAGTACGAATAAAAGTTCGCTGTTATAAATTTTGAGGATAAAATTTATCAAACTAACCGCTAGAAATAACCAGTTCAACTCATTAGCCAGGCAAAAGTGAGAGACCAGAGAAAACGCTACACTGTATAATGTTCCCTGGAGTTTTTTATTATCTTTGTTTCACTTTGAATTTCTAATGTAATTTTTTTTTCTCCATGTTTCTCGTCCAGAAAGAAAAATGAACGGCAGTCACATCTTGCTCTGTGTGCCTGGCACGAATTTATATCTCCAGCTGCATCATGAGATACCACCACAAGGAGTTCTTCAGGGTGCTGAACCCGTTCTAGAACAGCAAACATCCACCGACACTCTCCGCACTGATGTCTCTCCCGCAGAAACGGAAACAGAGGCGGAGACGGAGGCAGGCAAGGAGAGAGCTCACCTGTGTTCAGAGTGTGGCAAGAGCTTTTCTAAGCTGAGTGACCTACAGCGACACCAGCGCATTCACACAGGAGAGAAACCCTACTGCTGCTCGCAGTGTGGGAAGGGATTCATTCAACAGAGTGACCTCCAGCTGCATCTGCGCACTCACACGGGAGAGAAGCCCTACGACTGCTCACACTGCGGGAAAAGTTTCAACCACCGGAATAGTCTCCAGCGTCACCAGCTCATTCACACAGGGGAGAAGCCGTACGACTGCCCTCTCTGTGGCAAGAGTTTCACTCACAAGAACAGTCTCCAGCGGCACCAGAGCGTTCACACAGGGGAGAAGCCGTACGACTGCTCAGAGTGTGGGAAGAGTTTTATCGATCGGGGTCACCTCAAAAAGCACCAGCGAGTTCACACAGGAGAGAAGCCGTATCAGTGTCTGTATTGTGGGAGGTGCTTTGCTCAGCAGAGTTATCTCCAACAGCATCACCGCACTCACACTGGAGAGAGGCCGTATTACTGCTCAGAGTGTGGGAAGAGTTTTACGCAGCTGAGTAGTCTCCAGCTTCACCACCGCATTCACTCGGGAGAGAAGCCGTATGACTGCTCCGAGTGTGGGAACAGTTTCACCCATAAGAGCAGTCTTCATCGGCACCAGCTCACTCACACGGGAGAGAAGCCGCACGAGTGCGGGTGGTGTGGGAGGAGTTTCACGGAACAGAGTAATCTTCAGCGACACGTGCGCACTCATTTTAAGGATTAATTGCTTGTTTTCTGGGTGTCTCTTGGGCAAAAGCTCATGGCAAAGCTCAGTCTTTGCTTTGAATGGCTGATAATGACTTGATGACCATAATAATAATAATTAATGATAATTATGTAATTATAGCAGCAATGATAATTTATTGTTCCTTATTTCTTCATTTCTAGTTTCTTAACTGTGCAGTCTGGCACACAACCTCTAGTAGTTTCTTTGAATTCCCACACACATACATTTGTAAAGATGTTAAAATAATGTTAGCTGTGTCTTTCTTTCTGTGAGGTAGTAGTGTGTGAGTAGTTGGAGCATGATAGCCTAGTTTTAGATGTCACACGAAATGCTAAAAACAACCCATTTTTAAACTGACCGGTATCGGATGATACTCAAGGTTTCAGTAGTGGCATCAGGAAAAAAGAGAAATGTTTGGTTCTGTGTCTGCAGTACAAATTAATGTAATGTGTGAAGAGTGAAAGAAAGTTTCACATTGCAAAGTAATGCTTTTCATCAGAACTCTACCGAATCATGGATATGTTTAAACTATGTCTTTTTGTAGAGTTTATAAGACTTATTTAAGCTGTCGAGTTTATGTTTAGTTTGTATTGGGGATGGGCCTGTTTGTATTTTTGGGTCTACGGTATGATAAAATCTGTATCATGGGCACTGTTACAGTATTCACTTTTATACTGTCATACCTCCCACCTGTATTGTGATGTAGCATCACAATCCCACTGTTAAAGAGTAGACATTTTAGTCGGATCTGAGGCTGCAGTCTTAAATTTGCTTTTACATTACTTCTGTTTTTTCGCCCACTGATTTCTCTGGACATTGGAGGCAGTTTTGCACCAAATACTGTAGGAGCAGTGGAGCGAAGCACACAATGATAAAAGTGTGGATTTAACTATATGTAAATGTTAAATCCATAATGAGGGTGGCGGCCAAACAGATTCTGTGGCTCACTGTTTTGCCATGTCTAGTTCGTGGTCAAGCAACATACTCTGACCTCAACCTAGCTGGCCTGGCCCGAATGGGTTTTAAAGGCTTCAGATAGTCGATCTCCAAAAACACTTTTGTTTATGCATCATATTTAACCACAATTTTTTTGCCCATTTTCTGGTTGTTTTAAACCAGTTTTACACATGTTTGCATCCCCCTTTTTTTTACGGAAGATACAGAGAGAAATATTACCCTGTGCTGTAAGCGAACAGTCAGATAAGGAGACACACGAGTCTGACTGGATTTTTGCTGACAGCAGCGTATTGTAAATCCATACACACACCAATATAATCAACATGTACTCAAATATTTGAATTATTCAGGCCAGTCCTGCTGCTCAGCATGTTATTGAAGCAGTTTACTAGTCTTAAATCTGAAAAGCTAAACGGCCATCAGTCGGCAAGATAAGTGATGTGCTTTGATGTGATGGAATGGCAGCATTAAGGTCAGGTTGGATACTTGACTTCTCCATGCTTTATGAACCTTCACAGCTACTTCCTGGACAAGGTTTACCGAATATTTGTTTAATACATTTAACCTGTAGACTTCCTGATTGCTGTATTTATTTCAAATCATTTTTTAATCTATATCCACGTTGAGTACATTTTGTGTGGTTTTTAGGGTTAAACATTTGAGTAATGGAGTCGCAGATGTCTGCTGTTGGTAAAACATGATCAAAAACCACACACAAGCTATTCTAACTTTTAAATGTACACGTGTACAAATGTGGGTATCTTGAAAAAGCTACTTGTTCCCTACAACTACTCTGGATTTTTGCCAGCCTCTATAATTTTGGGCAAAAAGGGCTGTAATGGGGAGAGCATGAATAGATCAGTTAGCCTCTGAAACCGCAACGAAGGGATGTAGTTTTAGGGCTGTGCTCTTGGGTTTTGAATGTTTTAGACTTGTTTAATTTTTCTTTCCCTTTTAAAATTGTGTCTGTAATTCTAGAGAGCTTTGCAGCCTTTCTTTTGAGGTTGGTTGTGCCAGGTACCAGGGGCCTTGTTTATGTGTGTACAGATTTGATCATATGTTGAAAGTTCAGGTTTTCAGTTGTGGGTTCTAAAGTGAGATTTTCAGTTCCCAGCCTGATGTACGAGTGGGAGTGCCAGTGTGTTGGAGCCGTTACAGCACTGCTGTGTTTTTATAAATCAGTATGCAGATGCTGAGAATTTATCCTGAGGACGAATTTAGAATGAAATCCACGCATGTTTTATAAACACAGGGGATCCTCGGGTTATGACACAGTTCCGTTCCTACCACAGTGACGAAATCCGATCCTAAGTCGATCCTAAAACACCCTATCCTAAGTCACTTATCTGTCCTAACACAGTTGTAAAATTGTAATCTAGTACATAAAAACACAACTAAGCCACAGAAAAAGGAAAATGACATGAATATACTGTACTTGTACACTGTACGGTAGTAACAGAAAAAATGACAAACAACCAAACTAGTTCGCCCACGTACTCCGTGAGTACGGCGCTAACAGCGTAAGCTGAAGCACTCCCGTCTCAATTTTTAAAAACGTTTTTATGGGAGTGAGCATCGTAAACTCTAAACATCGTGTGTCGAGACTGTCGTAACCCAAGGACACCCTGTACGTCCCAAAAGAGGCTTTGTAACTAGATCACATTCATTCTTGTTGATGGTCAGCATTTCTGAATTTTACAGACTTGATTTCTTTTGGTACTATTTATTCTTACAATGCACTGCATGTCCCTCTTCGCACAGCAAGGCACCATATTGGCAAATTAACATCATAAAAATCATGGCTGTTTCCATTAATTGATGGATCTACTGAAAGCGGTGGCGAAAGGAAAATAGGGTTGAATTGCACTGCAAACCTAAATGCTCTGTGTGTCTTTTGGCTACTTCTCAATGAGCAATTTAAAAACAAACAAAAAAAAGACTGCAACTGTGTCATGACTCACGACCTTGGGTGAACTACTCCACACTTTGTTTATACAGTTTTAGAAACACATTTCTTGTTCCCTCTTCATCTCTTTCTCTTTTTCATTTCTTTAGTGCTTTATTAGCATGACTGTTACAGGATGTAGCTCTCTGTACGGTCAAACGATATAATATTATAACTATTTAAGAGATCTATTTGAGGTAGAACTGACAGGACAATGATAAAACAGGCAAATTATATAAATTAGACAGCAGATTCTGATTTATAATCTTGCAGACAATTCCTAAAACAATGTAGAGCTGACATATTTTCAAGGCATAACAAAAAGGGTTTCAGAGTCAGAAGGAGCCAAGAACACATGCATGTTTTGAATTTGACCGGTTTCAGTTGTGGCCTATATAGAGTCAAAAATACATTTGAAAAAAATAAATAGAAAATTGCACCTCTGAGAACTTCTCTAATCAGTTTGTAAATGTATTAAAAACTAAAATAAGTGAAGGAAGCATTGGTGCCCAACATTCATGATTTCAGGATGTCCAGGGATGTCTAAGCACTCAGAGAATCAGGGAATGTGTATACAGTCCTATTCAAAGTTGTTGAACACTCATGGTGTTCAGCTGTCACAGTAATTGTAGGATCATCTACACCATTGTTTTGTCACCAGGTGATTTCTACAGCTCTTGTAAATCATTAGAAAACTTGTAGAATATTGGTGTTATGTTAGAATCATAAATGTACCTGTTTTTATTTTTATTCTGTACAGTTATTCCAAATTTTTGAACACATTTGTAAATTCTGTGCACATCTTCCCCATGTTGATCAGTGGTGTATGATTGCAAATTTATGCCCCAGTGAAACAAGTAGGTGACTGCTTAAGGGTATTAGACTGTACTGTCAGTTATGGGAATCCAGGGTGCCACTTATTCAGACTAATGTTTGGGATATGGATTGGAAATCCATGTTTTTGCATTATTTTACTGAGATGTTTTTTTTTTTTTCACAGCCCTATTTTCCCTGTCATATTTACCAAAGATGCTGATGTCTCTAAAAGTCCAATCAGTATATTGAGTATCTTGAGCATATTTACGACCCAGCTTGGATGAAGAATGGTGTGCATGCACTCTTGTACTGTTCCATCCAGAATTTCAGTGTAAATAACGTAAACGGGGCCTGACTTTGTCACTTATTATTCCTGTGCCTGTGTGGATTAATATCACCTCCGTGACTGCATGTTTATTTCCATGATTTCAGTTTCATATCGTCACTGTCGAAACAAAACCTCAAAAAAGTTCACTTGAAAATAGAGGGAAAAATGAGAGTTTAGAATGGAAGATAATGTGAAAAATCTCCAAAAAGAAATTCATTGTTGATATTATGTACAAAACAACTGATATTTTCAAATTATGTAAAAAAAAATAAAAAAAAATGAGATTTTGTTCCGCCAGTGATGATATTGTCTTTTGGACTAAAAAGAAATTAAACGTGTGGAGAAACTCTGAAACCAGAATAGGAGTTTTGACAAGTGCTTTTTTTTTATTTTTTACTTTTTTATATTTTAACATTTTTTGTGAATTGTGAATCATTTAAAGTATCTTAAAACTGCTGTTTGAATAAATCTAGCAAGGACACTTTTGTACTCATTTTTGTTACAAACGCAACACAACGTTTATGTTCCGTACAGTATAGCGGGTCACTGATCAGGCAGTGTCAGCACTTGTACACGTGCTTCGTGTTGTATTTTTAACCCGTACGGCTGTGTGTGGAAGGTTCTGCCTCTTTTTATAAACATACTAGTAGTTTAGGAGTTTACACTTGGACAGCTGATTAATAAATATGGCGTGTGTTGAGCCGGATGTTACTTGGGCTATTTACTAGGGATATAAATGTCAGTTTTAGTGACCTGGTGTTTATTTTCACAATGAACCTAGGTATCAAATACACAGCATTACTAATATACAAATTCAAATATGCATGTGTTAGTGAGATCCTGATCAAAGGGTTTCCTCCCTTTTAGTGATGCTCACTGAAGGGATTTGAGCTCCCCCCTTGTGGAGAATGTACGGAACACGCTTTTTTATTGACCCATGGATTCAAAATGTCAAATGAATTGATAATGCAAATTTTAATCAGTTCATTTTTATCAGGTAATTGTGACCGTCCCAAATCGTTCTATTGCCTTAAATGCCCTGACAGTCCACATATTTAACCTAAATGGTGGCCTGGTGGTTAGGGAGTTGCCAGAAGGTCGTAGGCTCCAATCGCAGGACTACTAGAGGCACAACCCGGGTGCTGGGTTGGTGGCTGAGAAAGAATTTTGTGCTGTTAACACTGTGCTGTGGTGTGTTCACATATGACAAATGGTCACTTAACACTTATACTCTAACTGGGAAGAATAGAAATTTCCTTAAATGTAAAGAAGATAAAACGCAGAAATTCCGTATGTTGTGACCAATGCTAATAGAGATGGAATTCGGAATAAACTAACAAATTTCACATGTCGACAGTGTAGCTTATGTTACTCAGCTGGTTTCAGACCATGACTCAGCTGGTTTCACACATGACTCTGGTTTCCCAGAACTTTGCTGAAAAAGGTGTGGCTCATCCAGAGTGCTGGATCCAGCCTGGGTGCTAACATGAGTTGATTTACAGTACAAAACTGTCTTTAAAAGAGGGAGAGAGCAGCAGTAACCGTTGTGACCTCTGTGATTTATGAGCCATCTAGGACAGAAATTATGTCCATGGGCTTATGAGATGGGGTGATTTATCAAGTGAGATCTTAAAAATTATGTTTTATCAAACTTTGGTTTTTGTGACTCTCTTGGCTGTATTTACTTGTAATACTATTGTTTTGTTTTTTTTTTAATTAAAAACAATTTCTGTTTCCTTTTTATGCTAAAGGAAACCTGTGAGCATGAATGACATAAAAAGCTTGACATAAAAAACAGCTAAAAATAGAAATAATAATGTTTCTAACAAGCGGTGTTGTTAGCCAGGGGCCTATAAAAGTTATGCTTACTTGCCTACTATAACCAAAAAATCACATCATCATAAAACAGCTTCCTGAGTGACTCATACAGTCTGCTCTGTGTTTATTTAGAGCTAGCGGGGAGGAAATTAACTCCTCCGGGGATTGCTATTAAAAGGACAAGCGACATTTATTCGCTCCAGATGTCGGCAACGTGAAACTGAATTCCTTTAAAATGAATATCGTATGGTGTGACTGTCTGAAGTCCTAAATGGAGGTGTTCAAAATGTTCAAAGATGTTTCAGCATTTTTGAGTGGCTATTCGCTGGAAAGAATAGATATTTTTTTTAATACACTGGGCAGCCGGTGGCCTGGTGGTTAGGGAGTTACCCCTGCGATCAGAAAGTTGTGGGTTTGAATCCCAGGACTGCTAGTGGCACCACTGTGGTACCCTTGAGTAAGGTACCATGCCCACACACTGTTCTCCAGGAGCCCCCAGTTGGTGGCTATACACTGCTTCACTTGGTGAATGGGTTAAATGCAGAGAAAGAATTTCACAATGTCCACATTGTGTGCCGTGCTGTGCTGTGTTCACACATGACTGTAAGGGGCCACTTTATTTTATCAGCTCAATAAGCACCTATTGATCAGGGTGTTGGGACGGAACAGCTGTTTGTGCGTTCAGCACGAACATTACATTAAAACATACAGGAGTTCAATTAGTCCTGCCTGGGAAACTTTTTATCTATTTAAAGTTTATATTACGATTTTTACTGATTACTCTCCTTAAAAAGGGTGAAAAGTATGTTTGAAAGTATGTTTGATAATGCAGAATTGCACTGTGTGCCAAGTTTGTGGAGAGTGGAACTCACTGAAGTGAGTTTTACTGGTTTGTAGAAATGTGAAGAAATTTACCTGGAAAAATTGTCACAAAGAATAATTCTCTCACAACGAGCTGCTGTCCTTTGGCTATTTATAATTTTACGTTTTCAAGCAGTTGAATGCTTTTTATAGTTTTGTTAGTTAGTATATATATGTAATGGATTCTGTGTAGGTAGTCATTTTCTTAAGCTGCCTTCATTTAGGCTCAAGTTTCAGGTTTATTTATGTAGCACATTATCATACACTAAAGGTCATTCATTGTGGTTTACAGAGATAGAATACAAAATAAACTAGAATGAAATCATGGAAGAAATACACGAATACATAAAAGACTTGAAAGTGCAATAGAAGTGCAAATGCTTAAAAGAGGGCGGAGGAGAATTGTGTAGTTTTTAGCAGCTTTTTAAAGCTGGCTACAGCTCATACATGAACATTTATAAAATGTAGAAATGGAGGTCTACCAGTTTTTCAAAAGATGTGCAGCATTACATCGTTAAGATGTTAACAAATGTGTTTTTAAGATGAACAAAGTAGTTCAGAATGGATTTGGCTTTAAATGGTCCATTGCAGAGAAACTCCCCGTCCCTAATTATTCTTTTAGAGCCAGATGTCTGGTTCCATTCACTTCCACTGTGAACAGTTCTGACTTTCTGAGTTTCTTTAGAACGGTGCGCTTCACACCAAACCACCTCTGATCAACTATGTTGACATCTTGAACACTTAAAAAGGATAAATTTACCATGAACATATTTGCTGATGCTGATGCTGATACATGAACATTTATGAAATGTAAAAATTGGGACCACATTGACCTGCATTAATATATATATAGAAATATAATCTTTATTTTTATGGGGCTAAAAGTGCAGTGAAATAAATAAAATGCAGTAGCCCTGCATTTCTTTCCTGCTTTCTATTCCATTTTATTTGAAACTGCTCCACAGAAGGTTATGCCTAAACATTGTCTTTATGTTATTGCTTTAGGTACAGTCCCTAATAAATGTCATGATAAAGCAACATTTTGTATTGTGTCTCTAACAGTCTTGTTCAAGTGGCATTTGGCAGACACCCTTACCTAGAGTGACTTTCAATCGTTAGTTACAGGGACAGTCCCCCTGGAGCAACTGAGGGTTAAGTGTCTTGCTCAAGGACACAGTGGTAGAAAGTGGGGGGTTGAATCTGCTAATTTGGGGTCAGTGGGTTCACAGACAAGTGCCCTACCCGCTAGTCTACCACCACCACCCTGTACCCTTTTTTTCTCCAGAATTTAATAACATGCTATGTCTTGCTGCATTGTGTCTGCCCATTAAAGATTTACCTCCACTGAGGTATTAGGGGATTCCGACAGAAGAGCATCAGCCAAAACCAGGGAAAGGACTTGGTCACTCTCAAATCACAAACATCTGGCACTCTTCTCATAAACATCTCTTGCAAATGACGCCAGGAAACATGGCCAAGGGGAGAACACTCCACTGCTCACAAAACTCTGGGAAGACTTTTTCTCATCAAGGTGCTCTCCAGAGAACCCTCTGACGGCACCAGTGCATTCACACAGGGGAACATCCGTATCCCTGCTCAGTGTGCGGAAAGAGTTTTACTCAGCTGAGTACTCTCCTGTGCACTGAAGCATTCACACGGGAGAGAAACCCTACAGCTGCTTCCAGTTTGGAAAGAGCTTTAATCAGAAGGGCAGTTTTCAACAGCATCAGCACATTCATTCAGGAGAGAGGCTGTACAACTGCTCAGCGTGTAGAGAGTTTACTGACAGAAGTAACTTCAGAAAGCACAAGTGCTCTCACACAGGAGAGAGGCCATATTATTGTTCAGAGTGCGGAAACAGTTTTGCTCAACAGAGTTCTCCCCAACTGCATCAGTACACTCACATGGGAGAGAAACCCTATAACTGCTCACAGTGTGGGAAGAGTTTTTCTCATAACAATAGTTTCCAGCAACACCAGCATGTTCACCCAGTAGAGGAGCAGTATTAAGACACATTGCTGCACAGTTTTGTTGGTAGAGGTAACTGTGAAGAATACCAAGATTCATTTTTTGTTTTGTTTGCACCACAGGGGCAAATATGATTGGTAACGGATGTTTAGGAAAAGTGCCTGTTTGTATTTCTTTAGGGACAAATGTCTTACTTATGTGTACACTTAAGTCTGCAGTTGTATTCAAAAGTTTGGGCACCCTGTTCAAATGTTTCACAAGTGAAAAGAAGTTCTTGCAGCATCTGCATGGAACAAACTTGAATATTCCTCTCAGGGTGCGTACGCTCAACAGCTGTGGGCTTACCTGTGTCTCAAACTAAATACAATTGACTTTTAAAACATGGGAAGACAAAGACATTTTCACCTGAAATGATAGTAAGAAATGAAAGTTTGAGGAGAACTCAGTCAAGAGAAAATCTGGGCGAGAAAAATTTCCTAAAAACGCTCATAGACTGATAGAGTATGCAAAGCAAAACCCCGGCATTGCTACCAAGAAGGCACAAGAAGATTTGTTTGGCACTGGTCTGCTGTGCAGTGTTATCAACATGAACTAGTCGTAAGATACCTGTGACTGTGATCTCATCTGAACACTTGGATAAACCAGTGGCATTTTGGAATCAAAAAAAGTTCATTCAATTACCAAAAGTATGTTGGAGGGCATAAAAAAATAGATGCAATATGAACACTGCCTGGTATTGTGTGGTGGATCTGTTACGATTTTGTGGCAGTCACTGGCAAAGGAAATTCTGAGGCATGAGAGTAGAAAGGATTCTAGTAATTATTAACACATCCTGGAAGCTCATGTCCCATAGTCAGTGAAGAAGCTGAAGAAGAAAATAGGATTTCACAGCAACAGTAATAAGACGTAAAGCCGTCCCCTAACTGCTTCAAGAAACAAAGGATTAAGGTTTTGAAATACTTCACTGTTCCCAGACTTGAATGCAACTGAAAATGTAATTCTAAAAAGCTTCTGACAGTATTTGTGTTAATGTTGCACTACTTTTGCACTAGTTACTATTTAAACATGTCCACTCTACTTTAAATTGTTGAATATGGCACAATTTGAAGCAAAAAAAAGCATAAGAACTTCTGAAAACATATTGTTGAGCACAAATGTGAGATTTATTTATATACTTGTGTGTTTGTTTGCCTGCCAAATTATTTATGTACTATCTATGCATGAAATTAATAGACTTTTATTATGACTTCAGTGGTAACTCTGTGATCTTTCATGCTGGGTAAATTATTTGAATAAATCTGAAAAGTTTAAACTGCAATTGTTGACATTTTTTAAATGCGATGCACATCTTGAGCCTGGTTTATAAGTCGCTCACACACTCCCTTATACTTAGTAGGCTAAAGGATCTCCACAAGGTGGCACCATCAACTCTAAAATCTCTTTCAGTTTTACTGAGCATTAGTTACACTGTGTGTTATTCTTGGACGATGAAGGTGGGCTAGAAATTGAGAGTTTTTTTGCAGGTTAAGAACTAATACATGGTGACTTACCAATAGCTTCCCCCTGCATTGTTAGGAGTCTTGGGAAATGTCACTTGTTTTCAGGTAAAAGTTGCTAATGGTTGAAGAACATAGGTTCGGTTCCTTATTGGATGTGTTCAGTTGTATTAACAACTACTGATTTGACTTACTAAAAAATTAATTTGATAACTTGGACGTTAACTGTAAATACTGGTCTCCTTTCAGCTTTGCTGAATTGGTAAGTTAATACACTAACAATTGCAATGCATTGTTTACAGGGTGTCCGCGGGGTTTTAAAATGTATTAAAAGGTGATAAATCAAAACTGCCAAATTTAAGGTCATTAAAAGTGTTAAATCTGGTTTTGGATGTATTATTTTTTTAAAAAATAGGTATTATTTTTTCAGACTGTGAGTTTTCCTATTTTGAGTGAAATTCTATCTGCTAAAGTTTGCGTTAGTTCGTTTAACAAAAGTTAAAGCAAGTAGCTTTAGCGTATCTGGGTAGAAGAGAGGGGGACTCGAGTCACACTTGCCCTCAATGACTGTTCATTTCATGGAATTATTTATTTATATTTCGCACTCTTTCCAACGACCCCTCATTTGCCATAATCCGGAGATATTAGTCAAAAAACCGCTCACCTCGCCATTCACCCATTGTTCCATTACTTTTGTCCAAGGTGATATCAGCTCATATAGCAGATTGTAAGATGCCAGTTTGTAATGCATCAACAGTTCATGCACTGAATGCCAGCCAGTGTGTTGGAACTATGTCTTCGTCTTCGTTGCACATTTTATGTAGTTTGTTTTATTTTTATTCAGGAAGTGAAACAAATGTGCAATATATGGTCAGCATCAGTGAGTCTGTAAATCTATTCTGTTGTATAGTTTTATATATGTCAAAATCTGCGTAAACGTTAGAAAGGTCGCTGATTAACACTTGTGACTCAGTGTGTGATGGTTTAAAAAAATCTGAAGGTAGTAAAAAAGGTGTTAAAAGGTATTTAATTTAACTTAAGAATTGCTGTATATACCCTGGACATTTCATTTTGTAAACAACTACACATCTAAAGAAACACACTTCTGCACATTTTAATGTGCTGTTTATTTGCTGAATTTAACATTTTCATCTCAAAATTAACAACACAATAGTTATATTCAGATAAACTGTTCACTAAACATTTTTAATTTATAGAGGATCATCAACAAAGCATGTTATTTTAACCAGAGGTGTTAAAACGTGCATATGACTTTGTGTTTACAATATGTTTGCATGACAATATAACATAGATGTTTAGTGGATGAACTATTTCATGATGCAGTACACTAACTGATTCATGCTTTACGTTTTAGCCTCTGATGAGAAGCCTGGAAGCCTTTCTGCGATTCTTTACACTGCTTTGAGAACACGAGTCAATATCTGCTTATGAAGAGACGAGTGACTGCTAACAAGCTAATGAAGCTGTGTAAATACGCAACCAAGAGTTTTTGTTTGAAGTCTATTGAAATAATGTAATATGTAGAAATGTATATATATATATATATACAGTGAGGAACATAAGTATTTGAACACCCTGCGATTTTGCAAGTTCTCCCATTTAGAAATCACGGAGGGGTCTGAAATTCACATTGTAGGTGCATTCCCACTGTGAGAGATGCACCTTAAAAAAAAAATCAGGAAATCACATGTATGATCTGTAAAGAATTTATTTGTTTTGCACTGCTGCACATAAGTATTTGAACACCTGAGAAAATCAGCGTTAATATTTGGTA
>JBBIGA010123509.1:0-25178 GCA_037576975.1 Alestes dentex | reverse complement strand
GGTTTTTGTATATTTTTAGTACATCTTTTACTCTTTAACTTTATATTGTTATTTTTTACTATATTGCTGAGTGACTTCTCTCGTCAATCACATTTCATTGCAATGTTGTACCTGTGCTAACATGCATATGACAAATAAAGCTGAAACTGAAACTGAACTACTTCAGAGTCTGTGGATATTCCTGACAGAGGTAGTCAGAGAGACTTGGAGAGAGAGTAAGAAACATTCCCTAGTACTTCCTAGAGACTATGTGAGATAAATGAACAAAAAAAGAAAAACTGTCCTTTTGGAATGAACATCCACAATGATCAGAACCATCTTTTCACAGTCTGGACCACAGTTTCAAAAGCCACTTCCATGCATGAGAAAGAACAGATGGTGTTGACTTGGCATTCTTCTGGCATTCCTTGCAGGCTTTTACTTAATTTTCCACATGTTTATGCATACAGAGTCACCATACAAAACACACAGCCAACCTAGCTTTTCATGTTTAAAGAGATAAGAGATAAGATAAACCTTTATTAGTCTCACAAATTGGAAATTTCCATTGTTACGGCAGAAAGTGGACAGTACAAAAGTAAGAGCAGCAAAAAATAAAAAAATAAAAAATAGAATAAAGCTATACAAAACAGTAGTATAAAAGAGGACACAATACACATTCAAAAATATAAATATTGACATGCATATGTCTGGTTTGTTTGCCCCAGGGAATGACCTCTTGTGTAGCTCATACTACAGAATCATCTCTGACCATTCAATATGTCTCAAATAGTACTGCACAGTGTTTCCTGTGGATCAAAAGGTTTTAGCATCATCTTTGCTACAGTGGCAAAAATGGTCTCTTACTGCCATCTTTTATTTTCTGGAATAACACAGTTCTCTTTGCACAGAGTGGTGAATCAAATGGAAGTAACAGCTTTCCATTATCTCCGGGCAGTCTGAATGTACTGTCCTGCTTTATTATTGGAACCATTCAGCAAACATGACAGATGTAATGATACCTTATCAGCCTATCAATTTCTCCTTCCTCTTTAGTACTTGCACTTTTATCTGAGCACATACTATACCTCTCCACTTACCCTACTGGCCTGCATTCACATTGCACATAATATTCCCTAACCATGAGGCCACCAGCTGCCCCAAATATAGCAGTGTTCAGGTCTGTCTGGGGTCTTCCAGTAAGGAAGTCCAGGATCCAGTTGCAGGTGGAGGTGTTCAGTCCGAGCAGGTCCAGCTTACTGATCAGATGCTGGGGGATGATGGTGTTATATGCTGAGCTGAAGTTGATGAACAGCATTCTCACGTGGGTGTTGCGGTGTTCTAGGTGTGACAGGGCCGGGTGGACTGCACGGTGCACGAACTGCAGTGGGTACAAAGTGGGGGGAGCTGGTTCTTGATGTGGCTCGGGACTATTCGCTCAAAGCACTTCATGATGATTGGAGGAAGTGCTACCAGGCGGTAGTCATTGATCTCTGAAACGGAGGCCCACTTTGGATCAGGTCTGATGGTGGTGGTCTTGAAGCACTGTGGGACAGCAGCTTGGCTTAGGGAGGTGTTGAAGATGTCCACTAGGACGTCAGTCAGCTGGTCAGCACAGGCTTTAAGCACACATCAGAGTACTTTGTCTGGTCCAGTGGCTTTGCGTGGGTTGACCCTGGCAAGAGTCGTTCTCACACTGGTTGTAGATCGGGTCAGCACTCAGTTGTCTGGCTGGAGATGGTCATCCGTGCTGGCTCGATGGTCTGGGACTCAAACCTGGTGTAGAAGGAGTTGAGTGTGTCGGGGAGAGAGGCTTAGGGGTCCTGTAGTCGGTGATTGTTTGGATGCCCTGCCACGTGCGTCTTGCGTCCCTCGAACAGGTGAAATGGTTTTTGACTTTCTTGGCATACTCACGCTTTGCCAGCTTGATGTCCCGGGAGAGGTTGGTCCTGGCTGCTCTGAGCATTTCGGCGTTTGCTCTTAAAGCAGCATCCCATGTTTTCAGCAGTTTGTGAACTTCTGCTGTAAACTTCTGATTTGTACGCACCTTAATGGGTTTGATGGAGGTGACATCTCCAATGCATTTTGAGATGGAGCCCGTCTCTGTCTCAGCATAGTCGCCGCTTCTCTGAAGATGCTCCAATCTGTGCACTCAAAGCTGTCTTGCAGGGCTTCAGTAGCTCTCTCTGGCCATGTTCTTATCTGCTTTGTAACCAGTTTTGCTCTCTTCGGCAGTGGGTTGTATGCTGAAGTGAGCAATACTGTAGAGTGGTCTGAAAGTCTGAGGTGGGGTGGCGGGATGCTCTGTATGTTGATCTGGTGTTTGTGTATACCAAGTCCAGTATATTAGCTGCTCTGGTTGGGAACTCGACAAGTTAGTGGAGTTTGGGTAAAACAGTCTTTAAACTTGCATAACTGAAGTCACCAGCAGTTATGAAAAATCCTTCAGGATGGCAAGACTGCAGGCCGCTGATGGCCTCTTACAGCTTGCGTAGCACCTCCTTAGCATTAGCATCAGGGGGGAATGTACATCGCTACAATAACAATGACACAGAACTCCCACGACAAATAATAAGGTCTGCACTTCACTGCCATATAGCATTAGCTGGATGCCTGCCTCGGGGATGTTGTTGTTCAGCCAGGTTTCAGTAGAAATGAAAACGCAGCAGTCCCTCATTTCGCGATGTGCAGCCCTCTGAAGTCGGATGTGGTCGAGTTTGTTTTCCAGTGAGCGGACGTTTGCCAGTAGGATAGATGGAACCCTGGTTGAGTTAGCCATTAGCTTAGGCATGTAATAGTTGGCCAGGTCACAAAGGACCCTAGCGTAACTGCTAAGCAAGAGAAGGCCTTGTTTTCACTGGCTAATGTTCACCAGGAGAACACTGAACAACAATGGTGCCCATGGCAGGGTTGCAAGGAGAAAGCCACTGCTCTCCAAAAAGAACATTGCTAAAGGTCACGTGGACAAGCCAGAAGGCTATTAGAAGAATGTCTTGTGGATGGATGAGACCTAAATTGAACTTTTTGGTTTGAATGAGAAGCATTATGTTTGGAGAAAGGAAATATCAGCATAAGAACCTTATCCCATCGGTGAAACATGGTGGTTCAGACGATGATGTTTCAGGTCATATTTATGCAGAAATGTAGACAATTCTAAACGGTTCACAAACTTTTAATCACCACTGTATATATCACCTCCTGCAGTGTTAAGGCTTCACTTTAATAGTGCACAATTAAACAGAATGCCCACCCAAAACAAAGCCCTGTACTTTTATCTTCTATGACTGGCAATGTTTCCTTCGTTACCAAGGACTCACTCATTTTTAATATAGGTTGTCAATCTTTATTTCTTATCCAAATACAATCTATCATTATTTTTTTCACCAATATTTGTGGTCTCTACCACCAACAAACATGAAGTTATTATGAATAAGACAAGCACAGCTAACATTTGGTTGTCTTTTTCAGGGGACCTATAAGGTATTTGGGGCAGCTAATAGGTGATGTACCTTGGCTGTTAAGGGTACAAAATGCAGATGCTTTTATCCAAAGCGACTTACAGTTTTTCCATATCATAGACGCAGGCAAACGTAATCCTAGGAGTCTTGCCCAAGGACTTTTACTGGTGTAATGGAGTGTGTCGCCCAGGGCAGAAGTTGGATCCCACTCTCTTATATGTCATACCTGAAATATATATGTATATTTCAGGTATGTGTTGATAGAAACAGAAATACACTTACTGTGACTCGTCTCACACAACCAAGTTACAGAGCTTTATTTCTGATTATTATTGAACCAAGAAAGTTATTAAGTTATAATCTACTATTTGAGTGTGACTGTGTTTGCACTATTCAAAAGTCCTTATTATACAAATGAAATTGTTTTGGGCCAATTGTTAAATCAAATCATGGCTTTAGAAAAATGTGGCCTTTGTAAGTCCTGACTATATCAGAATGATTGAGTCAGCACTGGTGTAACATCGTTGCTGGCCTATCAGTGTTTTTGCATAATTAACTAGGGTTGAAAAATGCTTAAAGAATAAACATCAGATTTGAAGTTAAGTTAATGTTGACGCTGATTTCACATCAGTTCAGTGATGGACTGATAACTGGGATCATCCTCCTCCGCTTATCTTATTCTTAAGTAACTATTTCTGTAAGAGGAGTTAAACAGTGTACACAGAGTGAAAAGATTTTAAAAATCTCTTTACCTTCAGCTCCTGTTTCTCTATTTCTGTAAGAGGAGATAAGCGTAGTGCAGACAGAGTGTAAAGTGCTAAAAAAAACAAACAAACATCTCTTTACCTTAAGCTCCTGTTTCTCTAAAAACACTGTGAACCTGCTGCTGCTGCTGCTTCACCGCTGTATCTGTTTTGGACCACAGTTACAGAAGTAGCGCCCCCACCTGGACTGCAGCGGCCTCACATCGGAACCACGTGATCACTGTGGACTTTTTAAATCCCACCCGTATTCCGGAAACCCCGCCCCCTTCACTACGATTGGCTGACAGTTTCCATGAGCAGTCCGCTGATTGGCCGGCTGAGAAGTGGGTCCTGATACTATAATAACTGTTGCTGCGTGGTCTCCAGGCGGTGAGAACAGAAGATGTGAGGAGAGTTTTATTCCAGTTCAGCACAGAGGAACACTTTAATCTCTACTGCTTTCTGTTCACACTGAAATGTGAGCTTCTTTTGAAATAATTTTCCGCCAAAGCTATTCTCTTAAGCTTAAGGAATTGAAAACTACCAAAAAGGAATGGGACAAAATTGAAATACAACACAGCACTGCACAAGATTACCACAGAAATCCTAAAGCTACGAGTGCCAACAACAATTTTGCAGCAAAGTGCAAACGAAAACATGCATATGTACACAAGTACGATCCCAAAAGACATTGAAACTGAAAAATGTTTTCTGCAGAAAACAACAAAGCAATCAATTGATGTGTCCAATTTATTTTTTGCTAAAACTTTTTACCTATACATGGAGTGGTACAACCTTGACTATAATCAAATTCTTTAAATATTTTCTTTTGTACCAACCAACAATGAATTAACAGACTGCATATGATCATTTGTCTACATTACATTACATTAATTTGGCAGATGCTTTTATCCAAAGTCACTTACAATATGAGGACACATTTACGTTTCAGGACATGGTGAGAACCAGAGGGGAGTACTAAGTGCTAAAATCTTTGTGTAAGAGTAATGCAAGAAGATTTTTAGAGTATTAGGAGAGGAGATGCTCTCTGAACAGATGAGCCTTCAGAAGGGTTTCAAAGCTAGAGAGGGATTCTGCTGCTCTTGTCAGTTTAGGAAGCTCATTCCACCAGCAGGGAACCACTTCACCTGTTTGAGGGACTGACAGTTCCATGGTCCCACAGACAAGGGAGCATGAGCAGCAGCTGAATATTGTAGAGACTTTTTCGATAGCTATGCCATCCTCAGATCACATTAAGGAATATAGTGGAAGCAAATGGCTGATTTAGAGTGATGGAAGTACACTGGGTTGAGTAGAGCTGATAGCTTTGTCAGTGTCCTTGCTCAGTGGACGCATACAGGTGGACTCGCTGATCTTTATCTAAACTTTTCAAAATAAACATATATACACATTTACAAAAATTCAACAAATGGCATAGTTGTCAGATGCCTCTGCTTAAGGACATCTGCGACTGGTTTGACAGTCATAGAATTTTGGTCGCAAGACATCAACAGTTATTCAACAGTTATTCAAAAGTGTAATTTGTGGGTAAGATGTTCATCAGCTTGTTTTTATCTGCGGTGAATACAACTCTACACTGTGTAGAAGAGACATGTGGGTGCTAGTGCGGAGAGCTTTCTAGCATTTACATCCAGTAATTCTTGTCACTGATACATGTCCTCTTCTGTTCTCCCCTCTTTACCACTCAGTGAAGACCTATTGGATGAAGTGAAGAGAATAAGCCAGGCTTAAAGTCACACATCATACAGCAGAATTCTGAAACAGCAAAAACGACAAAAGAGACTTGATGCCAATACTTCAAGTCAAACAAATAATGTCACAAACCATTAATTAGATAGACATATCTTTAAGTGCTTTCCTTTGGCCAGGCGAGCCACCAAGCAGAACTCTTAAAACACTACATGTTTTGTTCTGGGACCTCCTGTGTCTGAGATGGTCTAAATATCAAATTATACCAAACTGTGCTGAAGATCTGAAGCAATACATCTTTGATCATGTTTAATTGCAAGAGAAGGCCATTACATTAACAAAACTGTGAAAGTGGATGGGGTATTTGACAAATATTTTGCATTAGTATGAGCCCACCCCATGTAATCAAGGTCAGCATGTCCTGTAACCCAACAAAAGGGGTAACCAAATACAGCATGGGTACATGGTCACAACAGGCAGGAGGAATGCATGATCACAGATTTAGAACCTTACTGTAATGCCTGGTGAAAAAAGGACAGGCACTGGCAGGCTGTTTTACAGTAATATACACTTGCATTATAACTGTCAACAAGACAAGATGTTTCTTTGATAGCTCCAACACTTCCAGCCTCTAGTACAGTCACTTCTATATTCATGTATTCATCAGAATCATAGCAGAAGTGTTAGGCTTATTCAAAAATGGGTGTTTTAAGACTGTTAACCAATTTTTCCATCTCCACATTGTCACTTGTGCAGTACATGGACAGCAGGGCAGGGGATTTCAATTCCAGTCCTGGGGACCAATTGTCCTTCATAGTTTTAGGTATTTTCTCCTTCTAACATCAGATATCTGCTAAAAATGGTGCAAAGGAGCAGGGAATTGCTGAAACTATGCAACGCAGTGGGGCCCCACGACTGAGACTTTTTTTTTATTCAGTGAGAATAAAAATCAGGACCTTTATCATCTCACTCAGCACAGCCCAGCTGGTTGTGGCATGGACTTGTGGCTCTTCACTGTCTGGGCCTCAGAAGATTTCACGCAAGTTTTAAACCACTTAATGCATTTGTGTGTCTTTAAATGTGAATGTCTGAAGCTCTTCCCACACTCTGAGCAGTAACACTGTTACTCGCCTGTGTGAACCCGCTGGTGTGTTTTGAGATAACTTTGTCTAGTGAAGCTCTTCCCACACTCTGGGCAGTGATAGGGTTTCTCTCCTGTGTGAATGCGCTGGTGTATTTGGAGAGTGCTCTGTCTAGTAAAATTCTGGCCACACTCTGAGCAGTGATAGGGCTTCTCTCCAGTGTGTATGCGCTGGTGTACTTGTAGATTATTCAGCTGAGAAAAACTCTGTTCACACTTTGAGCACTGATATGGTTTCTCTCCAGTGTGAATGCGATAATGTTTCTGGAAATCACTCCGTCTAGCAAAACCCTTCCCACATTCTGAGCAGGGATATGGTTTCTCTCCTGTGTGAATGCGCTGGTGTTCCCGAAGGTTACTCTGCTGAGTAAAACTCTGTCCACATTCTAAGCAGCGATATGGTTTGACTCCTGTGTGAATGCGCTGGTGTACTTGGAGATGGCACTGCTGAGTAAAACTCTGTCCACACTCTGAGCAGCGATATGGTTTCTCTCCTGTGTGAATGCGCTGGTGTACTTGGAGGTGACATTGCTGAGTAAAACTCTTCCCACACTCCGAGCAGTGAAAAGGTTTCTCTCCTGTGTGAATTCGTTGATGTATTTTGAAGGTATTGATCTCTCTAAAACTCTGTCTACACTCTGAGCAGTGATACGGTTTCACTCCTGTATGAATTTGCCGGTGTTTGTGGAGATCGCTCCACTTAGTAAATCTCTTCCCGCATGCTGAGCAGTGATACGGTTTCTCTCCGGTGTGAATGCGCTTATGTAGTTGAAGAGAATCACTATAGGTAAAACTCTTCCCACACTCTGAGCAGTGATACGGTTTCTCTCCTCTGTGAATGCGTTGGTGTCTTTGCAGGTGACCCGGTCTAGAGAAATTCTTGCCACAGTATGAGCAGTGATATGGTTTTAGTCCAGTGTGAATACGCTGGTGTTGCAGTAGATTACTCTGTCTAGTGAAACTCTGTCCACACTCTGAGCAATGATACGGTTTCTCTCCAGTGTGAACGCGCTGATGTTCTTGGAGAATACCCTGCTGACTAAAACTCTTCCCGCACTCTGAACAGTGGTGGGTTTTTTCTTTGCTAGTTTTTTGTGTTTCTCTATGAGACATACTGGTGTGGGGAGCAGGAGAAGACAATTTCCGAGTAATAGAGCTTCTGGACACCATAGTTTCACAATTAATCTGTTCTGATTTCAGCAGAAAGACATGTTCCTCCTGGTGGCATTTCTTAGTGGAAGCAAAGTAGACTTGCAACTAGATAAAAAGATAAAAAGGAAAGAGAACAGTCAAATTAAATATCACTTGGAAGAAACGAAGCTAAACAGACTCATTACTATTACATTCTTCAAGCAACCAAAGTGATGCCTGTATACCTGGAAACCAATTGAATGGAGTTCATGGAAACCACACAGATTACTTATTATTTGCACCACGTGATGGAAATGCTCTGTTTTAATTGCAAAGACATGACCGATTCAAGCATCAAGTAAAGTAAAAAAAAACAAAAAACAATAATGAAACCATCAGACCTGAGCCGACATACCACCTTGGAGCCTTTGCCAAAGAGCACTGCTTCACATGCCAGAGTGGTGCAAACTGTTAAAAAATACCCTCTGAATGTTTCTTGGTTTTGCTTGATCTCGTTGTGTTTTAGACACTACTGACCATACTTTCCGACAAGACAGATTAGAAAACCTGATTGAGGGTCAAAGGACTACTCTTGGATTTGTACATGCTAAAGTAAAATACAGTGTTCTGTTTTAGGATACACTATTCACATTATATATGCTACCATTGGGTGGCAACAGTTGCAAATGTGACATTGGCTTCCACTCCTATGTAGATGACAAACTTGTTTATATCCTACCTTTAGACTGAGGGCTGTGTAAACATTAAAAAAAATACTGAATGTCAAATAATTCCCTCTTACTTCCCTCAAATATAGAACAAGTAACAAAGCTGCTAGAAACTGGACTTGAAACAGTATTGACTACAAAACCCTGGACAGATACTGTATAATACTGGAAAAATAATATACAACAAAATATTGCCAGGTTAAGAATATTTTACTAAAATGAAGTGGGAAAACTATTTCCATGTCTTTATTATGTCAAAGTTGGACTACACTAATTTCTCCTGTTATTTGGATCCAGAGTGCAACAAGTTTTAGCATTCTAATCTGGCATTCTAATCTAAAAAGCCATTCCAGTTTCTTGCTGATGACAAATTTTTGCTGTCTTCCTAACAAGCTCTGAATGGCCTTGCCCCTCAGTACCTGAGTGAACTAGGGATTCCTGACTAGTCGACTAGTTGTCATTAGTCCACACCATCAGTTGACTCGTTGTCAACATTAATTTAATTTATATGTGTGGGGCAGGTGTGCACAAGACATCACGAGATCTCATTCCTCTCTTCACAGAGGGTAAATTACATATTCTCATTCTGTTTAGATGATTTCTGATAGGCTTCTATCTATATGATGAACGATCAGAATAATTCAGAATCAGATTATTTTTACTCCTAACAGCTGTTTCAATCGTACACAAAATAATTCAGCAGTGAAGGGTACTCTTATCAGTGTTGCTTTAATGCCTAAAATATCATTTAATGTATACGGATGTATCTCAAATTAACTTATCCTAAAGCAGAGGCTTGCAGTCCTATTTTGCGCTTTTTTATTTATTTACTGATTGATTGATTGCTTATTCATCAGATGTAAGAAGACCCCTGTCTTCTAAAAGCTTCACCATCAGTCTACAGAACATTACTGTAAACGGCTTGGGGGCAATCAATGTGTTTTCTTGGCGACTACACTGAGCCTTTAAGTTCATCTTGGTTTTGCTTCACAACTATCCAATGGATTCCCATTTTACAATCCCAAATACAAGATTATCACCCCAAACCACAGGGTCAGGAGTTAAAATTAGCCTCCTCAGCTCAGCTCGGTCTGGGGGAAAGTTACTTCTGTGCTGGCTCACAAACTCCACATATTTCACACAAAAGAATGGCATTTCTCCACCTAGTTCGGTAAAAGAGGGTTTAAAATCCAGTTTAAAACTCATCAGCTCGTTTTACCTTCAGCTTCTGATTATCTCTCTAATAACACGGGAGACTGCATCTTCTTTTGCTCTTTATTGGTTTTGGACCACAGTTACAGTACTAGCGCCCCCACCTGGCTTTCTGGAGAGTCGAAATCAACAAAATAGTAATACCGATATCACAGCACAAACATCAACAATCAAGTTTGAGATTCATAAAGTAATAATAACAAAAGACAAAATTATATACACTGCAACAACGGAGGGACAGTAAGCTACTCTGATAGCTGGGAGGAATAACGACATACAGCAAAAAAAATTTGTTTTTTGTTCCTATATAGTCCTATTTAACAGTACATGTAGACCAAGGCAGACCAAATTATTACAAAAAAATAATGGTACACTTTATCCATACATTACAACCAGAAGATGTAGCAGGCCCCATTATGTTGTCACTTACCACATTCTAAAACATGCTCACTACTTTGTACAGCCGCCATTTGGCAGCACCCCCAGTATTGCATAGGTTGGCCCACTGCGTGCTTCTCCTGTGGCTTCAGTGCTGAACTCAACTGCAAATTGATCCTACTAGCCCTTTGCCGAGATGCATCAGTCTTCCAGAACTGAACACATAACAGCTCCAGCCACTGCTGCCAATTATTGTGACTGGAGTGTCTCAAAGAAAGAATTTCACACTGTGAACTGCACTTTGTTTACATGTGACAAATGGCAACTTTACACAGTTTATTTTGTGTTGCCTTCTAAGTAAGATGCACTGCAATAATTTACCTTTCTACACTTGCAACTAAACTGCTAAAAAAAGAAGCACAAAGATGCACATCTGAAAGTATTAAGACAAATCAGAACTGTCATAAACAAGATCTCCTGTACCAGGAGATATTAGAAGAGAATTTAATCTCATAAGCCAAGAAAGAGTAGAATGATTAACGATCATGGGACATTCCAACAAGACAACAACCCCAAACAAACAGCCAATAAACCTCAAGATCAGTTTTTAAAAAAGATGAAGGTGAACTGAAAAGCCTAGCCAATTTTCCTGGATTTAATCCCACTGATTTTGAAATAGAGGGTCCTTCAGGTGGACCCTCCTAACCTTGTGGAATTGAAGACTGTTTGCCACGAGAAATGGACCAAAACTGAGGCAGGAATGACCAAAGTTTTGCAATAAAATGCTAAAGTAATTCATTTTTGTGTCTGAATACCTTTTCCCATTAATCCCTTCAGACCCTACGTCCACAGGAATGGACATGTTTTTTAGTCTAAACCAATAAAAATGTGCGATTTCTCAGTTTAAATACTGCTCAGTCACTGATTAGTCCCTAAATATCCAATCACAATGAAATTAAAACTAGTTGCTTGATCAGAGGGAGCTTCAGACAGTATATACCAGATGAGATCTTTGATTTGATGCCACATCAACATTTACGACATGCAAAGTGGCACACTAGGGTTCAAAAACACTATTACAGGAAAAATCAGATCTCTAGTTGGTCTCAACCTAGGTATGGGAGTGATGAAATTGCCAAGAGTGTCCATGTACTGGGACGCAAGGAATGGACATTGGCATTTTAAGAAAAACCTTTTTTTAGAAATTTTAGAATTTTTTTAGAAAATGTCACGTGTCAGATTCTTCCAGCTCTAATCACATTGGCATTTGGTCAACAATTTGGAGAAGCCAGCCAAAAACATTGATGTGTTCTTCAAAGTACGCCCACTCTATAATGCCATTATGATGACAACAAAGAGGCCACCAGATGCAAGAGGGTACATTGTACAGGAAAAACATATGTCTTTTGTGACAAATGCAACATTCACCTGTGCTCTGTGCCACACTGTAACTGCTTCAAAACAGCTCACTGGAAAGGAATAAATACATCACAATACAAAGAAACGACTCAAAAAATATATTAAAAGATGAGTTGGCAACAAAAACAGTGACTTTCTTTATTGGAGAACAGTAAATATCAGCTGGGTAAAATGTTTTCAGGAAGCAGAAAAAATAGGGTCTGAAGGGGTTAAAGGGCAAAGCCAAAGGAGGATAAGTGAACTGCTAATACAGTATAAAATCATTATAAACAAATACATGAATAATATAAAAAAAAACATCCACTCCATCCATCTCTAGATGTGTATTATTAATATTAGACCACGCATCACAAAAATCACAAAAAAGTTAAAACAATTTTTGACCAGAGTTTAATCCATAATTATTGTACAGCATACACCAATGGACCACAATACACAGTGAACATGAACATATAAAATCAGATTGTTTAAAAGTGCTGAAGTTCTGAGTAGAAATGTTATCTGCGTTCTTCAGCAGACTCTGACCATGTGGAAAGTGACTGCATTTGGATCATAATTGGTTTTGATCATAATTGATTTTGCTTGAATTTGATTTTCCTAAACACTGAGCTTTTTCCAAAAACCAAAAATGTGAAGAGCATGTGCATTTGGGTATAGTTACAGAGTGCTGGATTTATGTTTTGAAAGAGTCTGCATGCTTGGGAGGCAGCTTGGATGTTTATCAGAAATGCCTTTTTCAGAAGTCTTACAGTGATCAGGTATTTTCAGTTCTTAGGTCTCTTCTTTACTGCGCAATTTTTTTTTCTTGTTAGACAAAAGGTATTTCAGGTTGTTAGACAAGCTGAAAAATTAAGAATTTTGATGGTGGCTCATTATGAGGCTTATGATTGTGCTGAAGCCTGCCTGGGTAACTCACCGATCTCAGCTAGACATATTCAGAACTACCAGTGTTTAAACTACTGAATCAAAGAATGTTTAGAGGTTTTTAGAAGAAAAATTAGAAGCAAGTTATAATACTTACAAGACATTCATTTTTGATGTAAAAAGAGGGCTTCTGTTTTTATCTAAACATTTAAATAATCAATATAATCTAACAAAGGAAGTGTTGTTTCTTTCTTTCCCTCAAACTGACCAATCCCTCATTACTCACCAATGCTTTAATTCATCATGTAATGACTGTGCTGACATTTTGAAGCCTAGAAATATCTATGTACACCGGAATCTAAGGGGTTAAAGAACATCAAAATCGTGTTTTTGATTTGACAATTTTTACAACTTAATGCATTTGTGAGTCTTTAAAATGGAATGTCTGAAGCTCTTCCCACACTCTGAGCAGTGATACGGCTTCTCTCCGGTGTGAATGCGCTGGTGCACTTGGAGATGACCCTGCTGGGTAAAAGACTGTCCACAGTCTGAGCAGTGATACGGTTTCTCTCCTGTGTGAATGCGCTGATGTTTTTGGTGATCACTCTGACGAGAAAAGTTCTTCCCACACTCTGAGCAGTGATAGGGTTTCTCTCCGGTGTGAATGCGCTGATGTATTTGGAGATGGCTCTGTTGGGTAAAGCTCTGTCCACACTCTGAGCAGAAATATGGTTTCTCTCCAGTGTGAATGCGCTGGTGTGCTTGGAGATGACTTTGCTGAATAAAATTTTGTCCACACACTGAGCACTGATATGGTTTCTCTCCTGTGTGAATGCGCTGGTGTTTTTGGTGATCACTCTGTCGAGTAAAACTCTTCCCACACTCTGAACAGTGATATGGTTTCTCTCCAGTGTGGATTCGCTGGTGTATTTGAAAAGTACTCAGTCTAGTAAAGCTTTTCTCACAGTCCGAACAGTGATATGGTTTCTCTCCTGTATGAATGCGCTGGTGAATTTGGAGACTACTGCGTCTGGTAAAACTCTTTCCACAGTCTGAACAGTGGTGAGTTTTGTCTTTGCCTGAATTTTGTTGCATTTGTCTGCAAGATGAGCTCAGGCAAAGAGCAGCAGATGACATTTTCTGGGCACTGGAGCTTCTGGACACCATATTGTCACATTTAAGTTTCTTCTAATTTCAGAAGTGTGACATATTCCTCCTGGTGATGTTTCTTGATGCCTTTGTGAAATGAATTTAGAACTGTGTTGCAAACGGGACGACCTGGAACAAGAGGTAATTCATTTCTAGAGAAGAAAAACAAAGAAAAAGTCAAAATCAACAACAGCAACAAAATAGTGGCAAACATTTGTTTAGGGATTAATGTAATCAAACAGGAAAAGCTGTGATAGTTGTCAGACTACTAATATATTCTTCAAGCAACCAAACTGAGCACATCTGGACATGACCAGACGCAGTTCACTCAAAAAGATTATTGTCTTTGCGTCATGAGATGCAATATTGCAAAGAGATTGCCTGGAGCCAGCTGTGGAACAGATCTTCCACTTCTACACGCAGGCACCAAAAAAAGCTAAGCAGAAACAATCACAAAATATCCAAGTATTTAGGCATCAGGTGAACTGTCAGTTCTTAAAGTTGACATGCTGGAAGCAGGAAAAATAGGTGAGGATAAGGATTTGAGACACTTTGAGAAGAGTCAAACTGTGATGTCTAGATGACTGGGCCAGAGCATCTCCAAAATGACAGGTCTTGTGGGGGGTTCCACAAAGGAAGGGGCATGAACACCTAAGGGTCAGTGATTCACATGGGGCGTGAAGGCCTGGCCGTCTGGTCTGATCCCACAGAAGAGTTGCTATAGCACAAACTGCTGAAGAAGTTCATGCTGCTCTGATAGAAAAAGGTCAGAATGCACAGTGCAGTGCCACCTGCTGCATATGTGGCTACATAGTTGCAGAGTGGTTCGAGTGCCCAGGCTGACCCCTGTCCACCACCGAAAGCACTTAATGGGCACCAATGAGCATGTGAGCATCAGAACTGGACCATGATGAGTTTTCAGTTGTTATGGCCTTAGTGGAACTAGCAATAATGTAATTCAGAAAAACTGTAATTCCCTCATACCAAAAGGTAGTAGTTCCAGTCCACATCCAGCATGAGGTATTTTGTACCCCTCTGGTCACAGCTCCACAATCAATTAGAAAAACATGGTCATCATCCAAAACCACAGGAGATACAGCTAACATGAGCCTCATCAGTTTAGTTCAGTCTACTTCGGTGTTAGCTCACACAATCCACATATTTTACTCTTTACAAAAAGAAAACATTTTTCCAGCCATTTTTGTAAGAAGGAGTTACACAGTGTGTACAAGTGTTAAAAAGCTATTTATCTTCAGCTCCTGTTTCTCACTCTATTTCTGTAAGAGGAGTCACAGTGTAAACAAAGTGAAACATTTTTTTTAAATCTATTTATCATCAGCTCCTGTTTCTCCCTCTCTATTTCTCTAAGAGGAGTTACACAAAGTGTCAACCGATTGAAAAAGTGTTCAAAATCTCCTTACCTTCAACTCCTGTTTCTCTAAAGACACTGTAAACCACCAACCCAGGCGCATCCTCCTCTTCCTACGTTTCCTCTGCTTTGTTGGTTTTCGAGATCCATAGATGGGAAACTAGCGCCCCCACCTGGAACTGATTGGCCAGTTGACATAGAAGGTAGTGTGAACATCTCCCTAAATAAGAAGGTTCTAAAGGAATTGTTTGGTTTATTTAGGGAGATGCTCGCATCACCTTCTATGTCAACCTCCTTTCAGGCATTGTCTTCATGCTAAGGAATTTTACACAGACCCATCGTCATCACTGTAATAGGGAAGTACCCAGTCTGGTGTGGGGTACAGGTAAGAGAAGCTGGGATCTATCTCATCTCGTAATAACACAAAGTCAGCACTAAACATTAATCATTCTTCATATGCACTGAAAAATTCAAAGCAGGACTATGTTTACATAATTATTACTTGAGATATCACTGGAAAATACACTGTAACAATCCAACAAACCCATCCATTATGCATTGCAAAAAAACATAAGAATCAAGAATCATTTGCATTCAGGTACCTTGACAGTCTCTTGCATATGCTCTGTGATGTTTGATGAAGGAAACATTATCACAATTTTCAAACACCTCCTTTTTTCAGTTAACAATATATTTAAGGCTAATCTATTTTGTATGATAGCATTACATAATGCCTTTACTTCTTCACTCATGAGCAGGTGTAATGCGTACATTTCTCATACGTGAACCAGAGCATGAACAGCATAAAATTGTTCTCTGCATTTAACCCATTCACCCAAGTGAAACAGTGAGCAGTCAGGAATGTACCGCCCACGGAGCAGTGTGTGGGGACAGTACCTTCCTCAAGGGCACCTCAGTGGTGCCAACAGCTGTCCTGGGATTCAAACCCATGGCCTTCTGATTGCACTGACAGCTACCTAACCACTAGATCACCAGCTGCCCCTGTACTACCTCAGTTTCGTTTGCCAGTCTCAAGACTTCGCTTAGCAAAAAGTAGTTTATTCAAGTGTACTACGGGTATACTTATTTTATACTAAAATTAAGGCACAATACTTGATGTTTATTTTTTATATACTATATTTTATATACTTAAGAACAGTATAGTGAAGTATACTTAACTTATACTGATAAGTATAAAGAAAGTATATAAAGTATACTTTTGTAAACCTAAAATGACCTCATGAAGTATACTTAAAGTACATTTTTATAAACTTAAAAATGTTCCAATCTAGTCAGAAGAAGTATTAAATTAGTATACTTTCTAGTACACTACAAGTACATGGTACATATACTTGCTATACTTATACTAAAGTATACCTACCAAAATGAACTTCAAGTATACTACTTTTTGCTAAGGGTTGCCAGGCGTGTCCATTAGTCCTGTTCAGAGCCATGGTTGTGCCCCCTCCCAGGAATAATGATCAACCCACCGCAGCATTTGCCCATGTTGCTGATAAAGCCAGCCGGACATGGCATTGCACTACACCCTTCCCAAACTTCCAAAAATGTGTTTCTGTCTCAACTATCATGGTCATAGTGATGGCAGGAAGATGTATTTCCACTGGCCTGTTTTATTTGTCAAAAGGACAGCCACTCAGTTTAAGTGGCAAGCATGACAAATCCAACAATATCCGCATATCAAGAGGTTCCTTTTGGTTTAAAGTGACAAGCACAGGCAATGTTCCCTTAGCGTTGGCTCAAGGAGTTGAAGGCTTCTTTGCTGGCCTTCAGTACGAGGGACACTATAAAGAGTATGAGGAGTTGTTGCATTGTCAGCACTAGTTTTCCACTTCACTGGTTTCTCCTTTGTTCTCAGGTTATTCAGCTCTAAGGGTCCTTCTCATCGAAACCACACCTACCTTTCTTGACAGCTGCTGGACAGTAAAATTTTGGCAAATACCCGATCAGCCCCCCCCTCAGAGCCAAGAGTGGAGCAGGGGCTGGCTCACTGGGTGGGAGAGCTGCTTTAACATGCCCATGTGTATGTACTCCGTCAATGCCATTTCTTCAGCAGGTCTCCCCAGACCCACTGCCAACGGCCACCCGAACAAAATCTGAAAATGGGTCCCATATTTTATCTCTTACAAGAGTCTGTAGACTCGTTCCCTTTCATAGTGTCTTCTATTTTCTGTGCTAGGTGGGTCAATGTGAAAGGGTATTTCTGCCCATCTCCTTCCAGTCATCTTCCTAAACTGGGCAGGACAGGGCTGTTTGGTAGTTTGTTCATTGCAAAGCATTGCCAACTGCTTGATCAGTTGGGCTCTGCTCACCTTTATTCAGCACTTAATTTAATAAATGATTACTGGCAGATCTAATACATTTCTAATAGATTTAATAAATGGATACTGGCATATGTTGCAATTGTAAAAACAATGGAGAACAGTATGCTTAAAATGGTGGCAGATCCTACTTAAAATTCCAGTTTAATGTCTAGATCAAAATCTAGTGTTTTAACTTGGCATGTATTGGTCCTTCTTTACATCCTTCCTAATGCATTTATACACCTTTGAATTCAAAGGCCTGAAATTACTTCCACGCTATGAGCATTAATATGGATCTCTCCTGTGTGAATGCTTTGATGTTTTTTGAGGTGATCACTTCCGCTAAAACATATCCCACAGTCTGAACAGCAATACGGTTTTACTCCCGTGTGAATGAACTGGTGTCTTAGGAAATAACTGTTGAGTAAAAGTCTTCCCGCACTCTGAGCAGTGATCCGGTTTCTCTCCTGTGTGGATGTGTTGGTGTTTTTTGAGGGTACTACTGTCTCAAAAGCTTTTCCTGAAGCCTAAGCAGTAATAAAGTTTTGCTCCTGTATGAATTCTGCACAGTAAAACTTCTCCCACCCGAAGCCGTGATACAGCTTGTAGAATCAATGTAAAACATGTAGAATCAATGTAAAATGCAACAATATAGTGTCAAATGCACAGTATGGTCAGATGTTAAAGCATTTTTACTCACAAAGTCTACTTTTTATTATATTTTATCCAATTTCCTATTCACTATTGTTGGACAGACCCCAAAGCTACATCCAGGCAACATGCTCACATACCTAAGATTTGAGATCAGCATTTAAGACTATAGATACATTAAGTGGCACATATTAGTTAAGACATTACACTTAAGACATTACACTACACCGACCCCATCTCACAAGATGAGATAACTCTTAAGGAACAGATCTACTAAAAGTAGGTCTGCAGGAGCTGAAAGTCAGGGCAGTAACTTTAGTCAAGTCAAGTGAAGTTTATTTTCATAGCACATTATCATACACAAAAGGTCATTCAGTGTGTTTTATGTAAATATAATAAAAAACAAAATAAAACTGAGCAAAATTGAATAAAATAATAAAAGAAATGAGAAAAATAGTAGAATACAAAGACAACTGATAAAAGAAAATTGAATGTGCAACAGAAGTGCAGGTAAGAAGGTGGAGGAGAATAGTGCAGTTTTTAGCAGCTTTTTAAGCTCCAGTGTTAGTGCAGATCTGATATTGATGGCCACTTGGTTCCAACAGCGAGCTGCATAGTGACTAAACACCATTTCACCAGGTTTAGATTCAGATCTGTTCTCCACTTGTTGAGCAGATCTAAAAGACATACCAGGATTATATACTTCAAAACATATCAAAGATGGATTTAGGCTCAAACCATTGAGTTACTTGTACAGAATGTGTAATGCTTTGAAATAAATTCTGAACCGAACTGAGAGCCAGTGCAAAGACCTGAGAACTGGAGTGATATGATCTCTTTTCTTGGTTTTGGTTAGAACTCTTGCAGCATAAGAGTTATTTGAATAAGCTGGAGCTCTAATAGAATCCCAGTGAGGGGAATGTTGCAAGAGTCAACTCTGCAGGAAATGAAGATAGATGGATGGATGGATGGATGGATGGATGGATAGATAGATGTGAAATTCAGTTTCCAGCAGTATATACAAAAGCAAGAAGTAGATTAACTAAAATAAAAAGTCTTGAAAGCTGAAGTGTACACACACAGACAAAGCAGATATAATACGCACCTTCTAGACAAAAGTTATAGGTGAAGGCATGGATAAGTCCAACTTTAGCAATGTTTTTAAGGTACTAAAATGCTGTTACAGATTTAATGTGATCACTAAAACACCCGTCTTCATCAATGATCACAATATGTTTTTTCCATGAGTGGATGTCTTAAGTGTTCTAGATTCCAGGTGGGTACTGAGAATTGATCTTCTCTCTTTAGTTTCAAACAAGTGAACATTTGATGCATCCAGGTATGTACTTTATCGAGGCACCAACACAATGAATCTTTTGGACCAAAGTCACTTGGTGAGACAGCTGTCATCTGCATAGCTGTGATAGGATACATCATCCTCTTCAAAAATGTGATCCAGAGGAAGCAGGTACAGGTTGAACAGGACAGGTCCAAGAATGGACCCTTGAGGTACTCCATATGGCGGTTTTCTCCAATTCACATGTGCTGATGAGACAAAATAACCCCTGCCTAAAATAACCCCTCTCAAGTACGACCTGGACCGACTAAGGACCGTACCTCTGAGCCCAATCCAGGTCTCAAGTCTGTCCATCAGAATGTTCTGGTCAACTGTGTCAAAGGCTGCACTCAGATCTAACAGCACCAGTACAGTTATTTTACCTGAATCTGTATATAGATGCACATCATTTAGTACCTTAACAACAGCAGTGTCTGTACTGTCAATAACATTGACGGAAACCTGACTGATAGCCATCAAAGAATCTATTTGTGTCCAGGTAGTTAATGATTTCATTAAAACTTCTTTATCCATAATCTTGCCTATAAAGGGAAGATTAGAAACAGGTCTATAACTGTTAAGGGCAAAGCGTTTAAGTTACGCTTTTTCAGGAGGGATTTAATAACTGTGATTCAGTGAGCCATTCACAATATGCAGCAGGTCCTGAACTAAGCCTCCTAAAACACTTTTTAAAAAGCTTGTAGGTAGAATATTCAGGGAGCATTTAGATGGTTTAAGATGAAGCACTATTTCCTCAAGAGTTCTAACATCTTTTGGACAAAATGTGGACATGATAAGCAGGTTATTTCTGTTGGTACACATAACGTTACTTGAGTGTGTAGATCCAAAGTTTTGTCTAATGTTTATAATTTTATGATAAAAAAAATAAGCAAATTCATTGCATTTTGACACTGCAAAAAAGCTCTTGGGGATTTGTTGCTCACAGAGTATGAGTATTCTTTGTGGTGCTATTAATGATATTAAAGAAATATACCCTTGTTACGTCCTGGTTCATGGACAGAAATGGAAACAAAGGCATGAGGAGCACACGCCAAAATGACACAAGAAGTGCCATGAATGTTTAGGGTTTTTTATTTTAAGAAGGTGAAGATGTCTACTTAGCAGCACAAGTCCCGCCCCCCCCCGCCTCCCCATTACGAAGGTACACACCGTATGTTAATGTTTTGTATAGTGTTATTTTTTGTTAAATTAATGCTCATGGTCCTTTCATAACCGCGTAAATGTGATGTTAGCTAATGACAGAGATGTTCACAAGTAATTTTGCCCAAGTCCAAGTCAAGTCTCAAGTCTTTAGCTGTGTCCGAAATGTGCACTTGTTCACTCGTTCACTAATAGTGCCCTACATAGTGAATGAGTGCACTTTTCGGACACAGCCTTTGACTGGCAATATTTACAAACAGCGACTCTAAATATGGGATTTTTGAGCTGTAAATGTTGAGCTCTAGATGTTTAGAAGATATGCTAATTGCCCATGCCCCACGATTACAATTGGATTGTGGCAAACGAGGGTTCACTGGAAAGAGCGTGAGATATAAATAAATAATTCCACGAAATGAACATTGTTTACGAGTTTATGACTCACGAGTCACAACGCCCAAGTCCGAGTCAGGTCTCAAGTCACTGAGGGCAAGTCTAAAGTCAAGTCACAAGTCACTCTGTTTGTGTGACTTAAGTCCCCACCTCTGGCTAATGAGCCCCACGGATGGCTAGCATGTGTAAAAAGAGGAAAGAATTAAGCAAAGAGTGTGTCGTAAAATGTAATATTTCTTATTTCAGTTTTTTCATGGTGTTTGGTGATGTTTGGTTTGCTACTGGTGAAAAGAAGACATTAAACATCATCGGTTGAACATCAGTCGAAGCGTGGCATAATTTCTGACCAGAAGAAAAACATCAGGAGCCATTCCAACTGTTGTTAGGAATGTTAATATCAATATTAATGATAAAAGAGAGAAAATAAGTGTTAATTAATGACAGTATTTCAGAACATTCATCAATAAAAGTAGGACAGTAATTTGGTAATTTGGTAGACTATTACAGAGAGTATTTTATGACAATCCAGAGATATTCCAAAGATTTTCACCTAATGAAAACTGTTTGCATTGAAATGTATTTCTATAGGACAAACCGTGCCTCCTGCGCTACCATTGGCTGAAAGTTTACATGAGCAGATCGCTGATTGGACGGCTGAGAAGTGGTCCCTGTTACCATAGTAACCGTCACTGCGGTCTCCAGGCGGTGAGAACAGAAGATGTGAGGAGAGTTTTATCCCAGTTCAGCACAGAGGAACACTTTAACCTCTACTGCCTTTAGAAACTCGCCCATTTCTGTTCACACACATCGGTCTCTCCTCAGATGTTCAGAGTGAAGTGTGTGTTCATCTTCACTCTCCATCGGTCTCTCCTCAGATGTTCAGAGTGAAGTGTGTGTTCATCTTCACTCTCCATCAGCCTCTTCTCAAATACATCGAGACACATTGAGAAATACACAACCAAACTTGCACACCCATACTCAGAAAGATCACTGCGTCTCCCGCCACCGCCTTGGAAGGGGCCCTTAGTGTTCCTGCATGCTTCCCCCCGCCGCCATTGTGTGAGCTGGGGGACCACGATTCCAGTCTGCGGCTGCTAGAGGTCGCTATTGGACTATGAACTTGCTCTAGTATTAGGGGTTTCAGCTGGCTAGAGTTTAGCATTGATTATTGTATGTTCTCATTGGTCCTTGTCTATGTACCTCCCTACTTAAGCTACTCCTATGTTAATCCATGTTATTGGTCCTCTCTCACTTTATCCCGGTCTGTGTCCTCCTCAGTTCTCCTATTTTTCATTTTTGTTCTGTTCTGTTTTTGTTCTGTTCTGTTTGTTCTGTTCTGTTTCTGACAGATTAAAAGTGACACTCAAGAACGGATGGCTTTATTTCACATGAATTCACCATAAAAGCTAAAGACAGAAAAGGAAACAGAAAACATAAAAATACATTAATTCACTTTCTCACTTTTTCTCACAAACACAGTTACATGCAAGTTGGAACAGTAATTCACCATGTTAAAGGAAAGGAAATCCTTCACGACATAAATACATGTCAAATCAGATTACAACACAATGTATTTGGTAAACACCAAACAGTTCAGCAAATTCATGCTAAACAGGAGGTGCGCTTCGCGCACAAACTCACAGCCACAAGTTCATGTCTGATCATTCTGTCTGTTTTTTGTCCTACAGTATCTGAACACACACCTTACCTGGTGTGTAAAGTGTGATATCACTCTGGCATCACCTCATGTTAATCAGTGGCTGCACCTTCAGCATCCTGTCTGTCACACTCTCCCCAACCGCGGATGTGTCCACTTTGGTGATGAGAGTGAGGAGGAGGAGAAGAGCCTGATATTCTGCTAAACATTAGAATGACTAACGTCGAAGATCATGGAGGACACACACACTGTATCTACCCTGGTCAAAAATTCCACGCTTCGTATCGATGTCCACAATTGTGTTAATTTTCCTCTCACAATCATGGAGAAGCAAATAAATTAATGTCAATAGTACATATGACATCCATTTCAGACACTTATTTACTTCAACAAGGTGCACAAGTGCTTAACAACGTTAACCAGCTTAATTTTACCGTGTACGCCTTGTAAAACCAGCAGAAGAGTATGATGATCTGCCGTGATATAGTTCTCTCTTGTCTCTCCTGCTGAACTGCACAAGTTCCGGTCCATGTGACTCATGGGGGAGGTGACTACTCAAACACTATTTTAACATTTTCTTCAAAACAAGAAATTTATGAAAAGACTTATGAACTGTCTTGTAGTGTTTTACAATAAGTATACTCAAAGAAAACAGTAAAAATGAAATAATCAGAAATTCATGTGATGATCTCACATGCTGGCTTCTGTTGTTGTCATGGCAACCCATACAACCGCATTGCAGCGTCAGCTACACTCCCACCAATTACCTTTGATTAGCACAACTAAAGATGATAAGTACACTTACACTCCTCATTAAATAATCAATGGTAATTTCTAAGACCCTTCATGTAATCCATCCATTTTCTACCCCTTTATCCCACACTCGGGGTCGGGGGGGTGGGGGGGGGGTGCTGGAGCCCATCCCAGCTGCTATGGGCGAAGGCAGGGTACACCCTGGACAGTCGCCAGCACATCGCAGGGCCACATATAGAGACAGACAACCATTCACACTCACATTCACACCTAGGGGCAATTTAGTGTGCTCAATTGACCTATCCCCCAATGCACACATGTTTTTGGCAGTGGGAGGAAACCGGAGCTCGCAGAGGAAACCCACGCGGTCATGGGGAGAACATGCAAACTCCACACAGACCACAAAGACCCTGCGCCCAACCTGGGAGGCGAACCCAGGACCTTCTTGCTGTGAGGCAACAGCGCTAACCCCTGTGTCACCGTGCCGCCCTTAGCTTACAGCACCTGGTATTCCCAGGCGGTCTCCTTTATGATGTTCCTTAAACACATTGACATGAGCCGTATGATTTTCCAAAAAACAATAAAATGTGAACAGTAGAATTTACATCTCAACACGCCAAAAACAAACCCCACTCATGAACTACAGCATAATAGTAATTTCATGCTAGAAAGAAACATTTAGTCAACAAACAACCTTACCCCCTCCTTTTTCGCTGTTCTTTATGAGGACTACTAATTTCTGAATGGGTCTTTGTATGATTGATGGCTGGCTGAGGTGCTCACCTCCTTTTCCTAATTTCTGATCTCCAATCTGTATTGTCACCTTCCATACCAGTCTGTCATCATCCTCGTGTGCTTCAATAACTCTAGCAAGTTTCCATTCATTGCGAGGGATGTCCTCCTCTTTGATGATCACAATATCACCCACCTCCAGCTGCGTGCCAAATATTCCTTCCTCCACCTGTGCCAAAATTGCTTGGACAGATATTGAACCTTTCTCCACCGTTTTTTAGCATACAGGTGAATGCTAAAATGAATTTACCCGGAGGAGGAAATGGAATAGATGATTTCATGGTGATCAAGTGATTCGGCGTGAGTGGCTCCAAACTTTTGGGGTTGCTGATTTTATCGACAGTGAGTGGGCAGTTATTTACGATGGACATAGCTTCATAAAGGAATGTCCTTAAGGAGATATCATCCGACCTTCCAGCACTGCAGGCAAGGACTATGCTCAGTACACCTCTCACTGTCCGGATTTGACACTCCCATACTCCTCCAGCGTGACTAGAGTGAGGCGTGTTCATCTGAAAATCACACTAATTTTCTGCCAGGTATGCTGCCACTCTTTCCGTATCAAGTTTTTTTCAGGGCCTTTGCCATTTCATTCTTAGCTCCCATGAAGTTAGTTCCCTGATCGGATCTAACGCAAGGCATTGATGAATGCATCAGTTGTCATATCCTCTAACACAGGGGTGCCCAAACCTGTCCAGAAAGGGCCACTGTGGGTGCAGGTTTTCGTTCCATCCAAAAAGAAGCCACACCCGAGTAACTGAAAACCATATAGACGGATGTTGATATTATAGATGGATGTTGATATTATAGATGGATGTTAATATTATAGAAGGATG
>JBBIGA010123499.1:1735-25179 GCA_037576975.1 Alestes dentex | reverse complement strand
TACACTGCAAAAAAAGCTTTTCTTACTTAGTAATTTTGTCTCGTTTCCAGTCCAAATATCTAAAAAATCTTAAATCAAGATTCATACAAATCCTGTTAAATGTTCTGATTTGTATTGTTCTTTATTTTTTTTTATTAATTATTTTTCTGGCAGCTCATATGGCACTTTATTTAAAAAAAAAAAAAAGTCTATATATCTGGCAGATGTAAAACATACATGTGTATGTTTTTTGTGTTAGTCCATTTTTAATTTATTTTATAATTATTTTAACAGCTCAAGGAGCAACATGTTTGTGCACTTTCTAAGGATTTTAGTTCTGTTTTTGAATAAATGGTTGGAAATTAATGCTTTTCTTATTTTTTGTTTTTTTATCCAATTCATCGATTAATCGAAAATATAATCGACAGATGAATCGATTATTAAAATAATCGTTAGTTGCAGCCCTAATTTATTTTATAATTAAATATAATATAAAAATAATTCAAAAAGATATATCAAAAATATATATTATATCCTATTATAAAAATACACTGTTTAACACTTAAATAAAAGAAGGGAAATAATGACTAACTTTTGACTATGAATAAACAGATTTTGAACATTTAAAAAGAAATATATACATGCATAAAAAGTTTATTACTTGCTGGTAAATGTGTAATATTTTATACATTCGGAACCTAGTTAAAAAGTAAGGTATTTCACATCTGTGTACTCTATGTACTTCATGAATCACTGCTAAAACTGTGTAAAGTTGTAACTTCACTGTAATGGCTTTCTCATTCTTCTTTTGAGCTTTTGTTCAATTTCTGATGAAAAAAAACAATAACTCTATCCTTGAGAAACATTCACATGAAAGGAAACCGGGGTATGACCTAATTAAGTGAACAAAGTCCTGCTAATCTCTTCCACCATTTGGCCAGTGATTGTCAGAGGCAGAGATCCTAGTCTTAGATGTTTTTTTGCTGGTTGCATTACTCAGCTTAAATAATATTTAATGCAATGTGTTCTGTAAAATAATCACACCTTCAAATGTGAATGACAAGTCACACCTAGAGAAGTCACATATTGAAAATGAACATTTATATTTGCTTGCAGTCAAGTCCAGTGGTAAGCTCAAAAATGGCGACACTGAAATCTCACATTAGACCTAATTTTCTTAAAGATAAAAACAAAAACAGAACATCTAGTAAGTAAAAATTTACCCAGAAAACTAACCTTATCTGTCATGACCTGCAGATGGCTACACTGTACAGCATGATTAGCTGACAATGCATGTGATATTTTCAGCCTCATGCCCAGGCTTCTTCCTAGATCTCTTGGCAGTGGCTGTGCTGACCGCACTGAAACTCAATAACAAAATCAACCTAAAAAAACAGGTCTTCCTGAGATCAGCCTCTGCAGAGCCCACAGTCTTCATCGCCTCCTGGCAAAGGCCTTTTTTATAAAGAGCTCAACCTAATCAACTATTGTTCACTTGTAGAAGGACGTTTCTGTGTAAGTCAAGGATTAAGATGACAAGGAAGCAATTCTGAGACGTATGTTGTGAAATTCACCATTCAAAGAAATGTGCAAAGTTCCTCTAAAGTCTACATGACAGGCTGCTGGAACATGAAATGGTGACTGATATTTTATCTGATGCCTGAGACTGTTTTTTGCAGAATTTTGACCAATAATACATACATTCAGGGTAGATGGAGCCTGCTATAAGGCAAATTAGTACCTAAAGATAACCTTTTTTAGATTTACCACTACTTTCCCATTGTATTGAAACTCAGAAGACATGTAGATTCGCTGCTCATTTTGGACAGTAAATAAAATGTCTGTTTTGTTTGTGAAGGTGTATAACAATGCACCAGATTATTGCGATATTGTGACAATATGCATCATGGTCATGTGGCAATGGATCTTGCAGAACAAGCATTCTATTAATTGTGATATTTGATCGATTTGAATATTTTTTCAGTGTTCAACCACTGACAATCACCAGCACGTTACCCTTCTCCCTACCTTCCAGGTCTAGTTTCATTAGGAAACTGCACTACAACTTACTTTGCTAAATATATCGTTTACTGAACCAAACTGTGAGTTGACTGTATCGTTACATCCATAGAGTGATGATATGCTGCTTTGTTAGTACCATCAGTCCCTGTGATGAATCACCTCCTACACTAAATGAACAAAAGTACTGGGACACACCTGTTTTTCAGGGATTGGGCCAAGCCCCTTACTTCCTGTGAAAGACAATCTTAATGATTCTGTCAGGACTCAGGAATACTCAGCTCAGGACTACTTGTCCAACATTAATGTCTGAATACTCTACAGAATTAATGGATCACAATTAACCACAGAAACTCAAAAATCTTGTGGAAAGACTTCCAAGAAGAGAGAAAGCTTTTATATCTGCAAAGGGAGGACCAACTCCATATTAAAGTCTACGTTTTTGAATGCAATGTCATAAATGTCCCTGTTGGTGGAGTGAGCAGGCGTCCCAATACTTTTGTCCATACAGTGTACACACTGGATGACTTTGTTTACATCTGAAGGACCCAGTTATGGTGAAACGATGTGTGACAGTGTGTTGTGGGTGCTGAGATGCTGAAGAGAGGGGAAACACCAGACTGAGAGTCAAATGGAAATCACAATCCCTGGTCTTAATATGAATATTAATGTTTCTCCTTTTCTGCAGAGAAACTGGAAACTACAGCTTCATGAATCAAGTGGTAGCCTAGAAGCTAACTGCAGTGTTCAGCGCACAGAACGTAGAACTAAGGCTGTGGAGAATATTTCAGACTGTTTTTGATTGAAACCGAAAGTCAGACGAGGACAGGGCACTTACCTGCTGTTTGAGGGAAGCAGTGCGGTGATGGAGGAGATATATGAGAGGTGAAGAAGGGAAAAGTCCACCGTGTGTTCGTGTCGTGTGTTATGTTCAAACTGCAGCCACAGGAGGCGTTTCACAGACACCCACACCGAGAGCCATCTGGGGTGAGAAGGAGGAACAGATCGAGGAAAGTAGAGGAACGATCACTTACATTTGTCACTTACAACTACTATTATCATCACTACTACAGCTAACACCACTAATATTTTTATAATCACTATTACTGTCATTACTACCACTAAAGATACTGGTACCAACCCTACTACTACTATTACTGTCACTTTAACTATTACTGTCACTGCTACTGCTCACACCACCAATATTATAATAATCAGTATTATTTTCATTACTACCACTAAAGCTATTGGTACTATACCTACACCTACTACTACTACTACTACTATTACTACTAATTATATTATTATAACTATAACTTCTCCTATCACTACTAACTGTTAATATATTACTATCAATTGTACTATCGCTACTACTGCTAACACCACCGCTAATATATTGTAATAAGTATTACTATCTACTGGTACCAACTCTACTCCTACTAATATTACTGTCACTATTACTTGTATACTACTGCTACTACTGCTAGTATAGTATATGGACAAAAGTATTGGGATGCCTGACCATTACACCAACAGGGACTTTAATGACATTACAGTCAAATTCATGGGCTTTAGTATGGAGCTGCCCCACCCTTTGCTGCTATAACAGCTTCCACTCATCTTGGAAGGCTTTCCACAAGATTTTGATATGTTTCTGTAGGAATTTGTGCCCATTCCTTCTGTAGAGCATTTAGAGTGTAACACACCACAGCACACAGTGTGAACAACATGAAAGTCTTCCTCTGCATTTAACCCATTCACCAAGTGAAGCAGCAGGCAGCTAGGAACACAGCGCCTGGGGAGCAGTGTGTGGGGACAGTACCCTTGAGCTATAAGGTATTATTCTCATTACTACCACTAAAGCTACTGGTACTATCCCTACTACTACTAATATTACTATCACTACTACTAACAGTATGACTATTACTACTATTGGTACTGATGTTGGATGAGAAGGCCTGGCTCACAGTCTCAGTTCCAGTTCATCCCAAAGTCAAGTTCTCCCACAGCAAACTCATCCAACCATGTCTTTGATCGGGCACAGTCATGCTGGCGTAGAAAAGGGACTCCCTGAAAGTGTGTCCACAAAGTTGGAAGCATGATGTTGTCCAAAACGTCTGGGTATTCTGAATCATCAAGATTACTCTTCACTGGAAGTAAGGGGCCACCTGAATTCAGTAATTAAGAGGTGTGTCCCAATACTTTTGTCCATATAGTGTATCATTACTACTTCGAATGCTTCTAGCCCTATCCCTACTACGACTATCACTATTACTGCTAATAGTACTATTACTACAATTACTATTACAAATAATAACAATAACTATCACTATTACAGTCTATTAGGCCTACTACTTCTATCATTACTACCACTACTACTATTGCCACTATTATCACAAATGCTATTAATACTGCTACTATCGTTACTGATACTAATATTATTTATATCACTACTAACAGTACTGTGACTATCACTACTACTATTCCTACCACCATGCAGAACTACTGTTATGATCACTACTACTAATAATAATATCCCTACTATGATCAGTAATACTAACATTACTACAGATACGAATACTATGACTTTTACTACTTTACTACTACTCTTAACAGTCGACGGATTCTACTCTACTAATACTGCTACCACTACTAACAATATTACTACTAATATTACATTTACTATCACTACTACTATTACTTCTATTACTATCACTACAACTACTAAAACTACTAATATCACTACTACAACTAATATTACTACTATTACTATAACTACAACTACGAAAACTTGTACTATTACTACTACTACCAATAGTACTACCATCACTAGTACTATCACTACTAAGTATAAATGTTACTGTCTCTATTACTGTCCCTACTACTGCTATCACTATGTCTAATATTACTACTATCACTACTACTACTATTATTGCTACTAGTACTACTAATACTACTTCAAATATTACTATTTGTACTTTTACTATCACTACAACTACTAAAACTAGTACAACTATTACTATCACTACTACTACTCCTAGTAGTTGTGTTTTTATTAGTATTACTACCACCACTACTATCATTAATACCACTACCACTATTATTACTTCTACTATGATCACTATAACTACTGATACTATAAATAGAACTACTGTCACTAATACTGCTACTATCACTATTACTGCTATCACTACTACCACTAATACTACTGCTTTCACTACTGCTATTGAAACTATCACTATAAATACTGCTATCACTTCTACTAAGACAAGCACTATAATTACTGCTGCTAATTTGATATGCAAAGTGTTTGAATTTATTTGTGTATTTAATTACTGCTGTTAGCAATAAGAGTGTAAACTAAAAAGCACAATGACACAAGAATGTATTTTAACTTTTTATTCAATATTTCAGGTTTTCTTGAACTGTCATCTGTTACTTGAGTTTTGATCGACACCAAAATATGAACACATACATCCACAGCAAATACCCTAGTCTAAACCCATGAGTACAAGTCAAAAAATAAAAAAGGTCTACGTACTAAATAACTCATTTAAGTACAGTGGAACATCTTAGGTGTGTAAAAAAGGCATGTAAGTTATACCTGTGAAAAGTGAAAAAAGTGAAAGTTTAAGCACTTAAATTTTTTAAAACATTTAAAAAATGTCTACTTTGTTTTGGTGGTGGGTGATGCAGTGGTGTGGCATGTATGGACAAGATTTCTAACACTATTTTTGAAGAAAAGTACTCAATCAAGTATTCAACCAAGTATTCAGTTTAAATAATGCATAGAGATATTTCAGATCATACAGATCTTTCAAAAATAATGCTCAAGTACAATTATTCAAGTGTTTTCTATCACTAGTTTATCCAGCATGGAATGCCAGTCATTCCTCTCTTTGCTTTCTTGGTTCCAGTGCTAATATCCTTATGTGGTTCGGTGTTTGAGGTATCGTTGAAGTGGAACAAGGTAAGATTATGTAAGATTTAAAGTAGTTCCAGAGATAGAATAACATCTAGGTGTTTACTCTGATTTTGGCTTCATCCTAAAGAACATACTCCACACAAATCCCATGATGGTGAAAATCATCCCAAACACAAGACAAGCAGCAAATAGTAAGAAGGCTATTACATCAACACTGTGGTACGTGTACCAGGGCATTCTGTAGGACTCTGATCGCAGATGTGCAGCACGTTTGTGCCTCATAACAAACTCAACCCAGAAGATGGCACTATCCATCGGCTTCATTGGTTTGTCTCTATGAAGCTTGGACAGCCTCTGCATGTTCTCTTTATATGCTGGGTTGTGAAGTACATCCTGCAAACTCTCAAGAAATACATTCCTGTTTATAGTGCTAAGAGAAAGCACTTTTGCACCTCCTTTATCTCTCAGACGAATCAGATTGTCATACTGGTCATAAAATAGTGGCAGACCAACAACAGGGATGCCATGGTACAAAGCTTCTTGAACTCCATTAGTTCCTCCATGTGCTACGAAAGCTCTTGTCTTGGGATGTCCCAAAAGATCATTCTGTGGCAGCCAGTCCACCAGCAATGTGTTGTTGCCCAGAGTAGATGGTCTTTCTCCCTTGTATCTCCAGATTACCTTTTGAGGGAGTTGCGTGAAAGCAGCAGCGACTTCTTCTGCAATGTCACTTGGCAGTTCAGAAACATAGCTTCCCAAAGACATGATGATAACTCCATGCTCACCAGAACTTTGGACAAAGTCCTCCAGGTCTTGTGGAAGGGGTTTAGCTGGTTGACAATGGAAGCCACCAATGTAGATGACGTTTGGCATAGTTGGACGAGGGTATTCGAAAACATAATCAACTCTCATGAGCCAAATATCTGCTGACTGTAAGAGCGTAAAAAAGTCAACATCTGGGCCGAAATACTTGTCACAAACAGCCTGATATGCTGGCTTAATAAGGAACCTGTGCTGTGCCTCTGTCACCATGTAGTAAAATACATTTTTAACTCTCTGAATGAAAGTCATTCTGTCTGAAAGCCCTGATCCGACCACAGGGATGTAGGATAAGGGCGATGGTGTGATTGCAAAATGTCCCTCTCCACTTGTAATCCACCTTACATTATAGACCACAGGTAGCTGGAGGTAGTGAGCTATCAGAACACCTCCACCCCAGGCAGGGTCTGTGAGCATAAGATCGTAGTGTTTCTCCTTTAGCATCTTCATCATGCCCTTATCATCAAACATGACTGTTGTCATGTTAGACACAAAATTTGTTGCCTTCTTTATAACACGAAAGGCTTCTAGCTGTGCATTGATGAATTGTAGTGCTGAGCCTTTCCCCCTCTCCATATCAAAAATAATCCAAAGAATATCCCTCATGAATTTTTCATCAAAACCTTCAGTCACAGGGATTGTTATTGAATTGTAATGGGCAGATTCTTCCTTGATGTACCAGCTCTTACTTGGACGTATCACATCCACCGTATGTCCACGTTTGTGTAGTGCTTGGATAAGTATGTCCATGTTCACCCAGTGGCTTCCTTCAAGAGGGACCACCAGTATTTTACCACCATGGCAAACAGGCCCCAAGGTAGCCAAGAGTGTTGTGAAGACAAGGGCTCTGATACAACTTTTATGTGAATATTTCATATTTTTTTCATGCCCTGAAAGGAAAATGACATCATTAGAATAATGTATACATTTAAAGGAGAATTCCATCCATTTTCTTAATTATTCATTCACTGAGAAAATAAGATGTCAGCTGTTTGGATGTGAAAAAGTACAGTGTAATGAAACTTACCAACTCAGATTTCTTTACAGTGGTGTTAGGAACCAGTGTTACTGTGTTTAAAAAAAATGCTCACTGGGGAGTCTGAAACCAGCACCTCATTTGACTTCTCATTTTGTGTCTTACCACTGAGGCACTAAAAGGGGGCGTTAGCTTGGCATTACCAAGCCATTTATGGTTAAAGATGGCTGAATACGAAAGTAAGTGGGAAAAGTTCACAGGCTGACTGTTTATAATTAAGTCACAACAAAGAGTGACACATGTCTTTTTTATGACTGACTTGCTGTGTCTTTAGCTCCACAAGATTTATTTGTTGCTCTGCGTTTTGTCGCCTTTTGGCCACCATAGCCATGACGTCACAGACTCTCTCTCTGGAAACAGGTGGAATAAAAATAATAACTAGATGCATTTCTGCAAAAAAATGTAAATGTGTATTGAAGTCTGCCGTATTTTTTTTCTCTGCATTTGTGTTTCTCTGCTTTATGTCCTTTTATGGCCTCCATACCTGTGAGCCACCGAGACCGTCCTCTCTCCCTGTGGTTGACTCAGTCACAAAAATCATTTTTTACAACTATTAATAACTATTAATACCCGGCTCCTGATCATCTGATCAAATAGCTGTGTACACGGGCACTGAAGGGGATATTAACAGGCAATTTTACGTTGGAACCATGCCCATATTTCATAAACTGTAGGAGAAGAAGCGGCTCCAGATAACAGGTGGAATAAAAATAATAAAACTTAAGAAAAACATCAGTGTGATTGCTTCCACAATCACACTAATAATAAACCTTAAGAGGAATAGTGTAATTTTTACACCCCCAGCATCTGTGCCCTCCATAGCCTCTTGGGGGGCGATAAGGCTGGGGACATAACAGGTCACATTTTGCCCTGCAAGCCCCTTCATATAAAATTTTGTCATGAATGACTTTTAAAAAAAAAAAAAGATTTAATATGCTGACATGAATCAGCATATTCATAACCCTTTCTCGTCATAAACTTGTTTGATGTAACTTTTAGAGGCATTAAATGCTTCGGTTGCCTGGTTCCTTTCACCAGCAGTATGATCAGTCGTGACTCAGCAAGTTTTAGAATGGAGCATTTTACGAACAATGACCCAGTTAAATCTTAATGACCAAATTAAACAGAAACTGCCAAATCATTTGGCATTCATTTAAAAATGTTTTATCATAATTATTGCCAAAAAATTGTATCAAGAAGTTTTAAGGTTTTGTAATAGACAGCACTGTACACTTTATTTACATACACCGAAAAACAAGTATGCAAACAAATCACCATGAGAATAAAATTCTCAAATAGTAACAAATTCGTATTTATTTTGTGTTTAATTAGTATTGAAATCAGATCATTTCTAAGTTAAATTTCCAGTCATTTGATATTATATTCTAAATGCTGAAAGAAAAAAAAAGCATACATTCTTTATTATTATTTTCATTTAATCATGAAAAAAGTACACTCACGTGCTTTCCAGTGTGAAGATATAGATTACAGTCTCTGGTGTGAGTTATAGATCATCTGCTCGCCTCTGCTCTCTTTACATTTCTGATAAGACTAGCCGGTGGTTAAAGGGACCCAACAGTACAAAACCCCTCAGCAGTATGCAGAGGTGTGGTACTGTATTGCTCTGTACCTTTAACTGAGCAGGGAATCTAATCTTTACGTTTGCTCTTTGCACTTTTGCACAGAAGCAAGGATAGAAGAAACACAGTAATCAGTTATATATATGATGATGACTGAGATAGAAACCTGCTTATTATGTACCCAAGTAATTAAAAAAAGAATCTAAATTCACCCCTGCTGAAAAAGTGTTTGCTGTCATAAAGGAAGCCACTTGCAAATACTGCATAGGACCTCAAATGGCTGACAAAACAAAAAGAGGCAAATCTCTTTTTGATATTTGTAGCGAGTCTTTTGAAGGTCAAAATGAAAATGTACACAGATAAATATTTTATTAGTATTCAGTTTCATTAATTCTTTCAAAATAGCTCAAGTGCTATTCAAATGTTTTGCAGAACTACTTTGTCCAGCATGAAAAAGTGTGTTCTTGTTTTTCTCTTTGCTTTATTGATCTAAATACAAATACCCTAATACCCTAATGATGTATTGGAATGGGAGATGTTGGTGAGGTGGAACAGCGTAAGATTATGTGATATTTACAGTTGTGCCAGAAACAGAGAAATTTTGCTTCCTCCTAGAGAACTTCCTCCACACAAATCTCATGATCAGAATCAGAATTCAATTTATGGTGAAAAGCATCCCAAACACAAGACACAGCAAACAGTGAAAGCTATTACATGAACACTGTGGACCGTGTACCAAGGCATTCTATAGGACTCTGATTGCAGATGTGCAGCACCTTTGTGTCTCATAACAAATTAGATCCAGAATAGGGCACTATCCAATGGTTTCATTGGATCTTCAGCATCTTCATCATGTCCACATTGTCAAAAACAACTGTGTCATTTGAGAGACAAAATACATTACTTTCTTTATATGACAAAATAATTTAAGCAGTGCCCTGATGAAATGTAGTGTTGAGACGTTGCAACTAACCAAGTCAAACATAAATGACAGTTTTATCTAAACCCTCAGTCAAAGGTATCGTTATTGAATTGTAATTGTAATTCTTCCTTTTTTACATAATAAAGCTTTTGGAAAACTTCATCTTACACACACACTCACGAACTCACACACCTACAAACTACATATATGTGTATTTGTGAGTGTATGAATGCGTGTGTAAGATGAAGTTTTCCAAAAGCTTTATTATGTAAAAAAGTTCATTTTTTCTGAACATATTTTCTGATTTGTGTCCCAATAGTGAAATGGTTAAATTCTGAAATAATAAAAATAGTATTTTTCTCATATTGGCTAGGTTATGCTGAAAAACATATATGAGATGTGCCAGGCAGCACATTTAAAGTAAGACGCTCACACAGCTTAAAACCCTCGCATCTTACCTGTGCCTTCTGGGAAATGCAGGTCACTTAATCTGTACTCAACACTCCCTCCTTTTTTTAAAAGAAATTACATTTCTTTGTAATCCAAGACAAACATAACAGGTTTCATCATTACATAACATGTACACATCATTACATCACCCATTGCCATAACTTCTAACGCAAGGTTTCAACTCAACTCAACCTAGTGTCTAGTTTCAAAGAGTCTTTTAGGAGGCTAGATGTTATGTTGTGGTCTGCCATGTGCTTTTACTGAAATATTCCTGCTTGGCAAACAGGATCTGCTGTTTGTTCTGTGTAGCTTGGTACGTTGCTGGCTCCTAACCACTCAAAGGATTTCTATCTGACACCATATTATGCTGGGCAACACATTTAAAGCAACATGCTCACAGTTTGGTGTGAGCTTCGTGTCTGCTTTACTGGAGTGACTCGTCCTCATACCTATCCCTAAAAACTGTCGCATTTTTCCAGTGCCTTCTAGGAAATGCAGTTCACTTAATCTCCACTTAACTACACAAGATACTTATTCATGGCTATGGCGTCCAGCCTTACCCATAAGTGGTATGGTAAAAGCTGGCAATTTTTTTTTTCAAAAAACATGGAATTTAAGGCCTTTTTGAATCTTTAAAAGGGCATCAATAAAAAAAAAAAGCATTTTTTAAATCTGTTTTTATTTCTGATCGTAAAAACATGTAGTCCAGACATATATGTGTGTGGGGGCAGTTGACGTGTCCATTACACATTGTTTAAGGCTTTAAATAAGTAATGCAGAAGGAATAGGAAAATACCCACAGGGTTCTGCTGGCTTTAGTGCTTTAGTTTGAGAGTGAGATCATCTGCACAATCACACTTCACATTTTCTTGTAGAAATGCAATCTAGTCATTATTTTTATTCCACCGGTTTATTGGAGCTGCTCTACAGCCTTTTGGCATGGTACCAAAAAAGAGACCTCTGTGATGTATGGAGTGATGTATGGAGACCATTGTGACGTCGGAAACATATTTCATGAGCTTGCTGCAGCATGTTGTGATTGCTCCGTGTTTCATCTTCATATTTTAGTGTTTGTAAACTTTATTTATTTTCAACTGTTATTTCAGTTTATTTAGTATTAGTAAGCTTTACCTGCTTTAACTACGTTGAGAGAGTTATTTCTACGTCTCTTTTCTTTACGGCTCTTTGTTTCTGCATGCTGCTAATTCTAACTAGGCAGTAGAGAGCAGGTCTTTGTTTACAGCTGTGACCACCTGATCTCGCTGAGGTAGAAGGCTCCAGAGCACAACACGGTCCTCTCGAACATTCCCTCAGAGATACGGAGGGGAAAGACCAAGAGGAATAGGCAAACACCATATCTTCTGTCTGTTATTAGGGACAATGCGAGATCACTAGACAACAAGATGAATGAGCTTATGGCATGGGTCAAGCACAACAGGAAATTCTGTGAGTGCATTTTGATGTGTTTTACTGAAACATGCCTGTATGAGCGTATTCCTGACTCTGTCGTGGACATTGCTGGCTTTTTGTGTGTGTGGACAGTGGAAAGAGCAAGGGTGGAGGACTCACTCTCTTTGTTAACTGTGATCAAGGAACGCACCTGCAGCCCATACATTGAGCTGTTAGCAGTGGGGATACCTCCATACTATTTGCCCAGAGAGTTCTCACACATGATCGCCATTGTTGTTTCCATTACTCAAATGGCCATCTCGACAGTGGCATGTGACGTCTTCCACTCTGCGACCTTGAGACGCCAAAGTACCCAGACGCTTTCATCTTCATCTCTAGTGAGCCATAAATGTAAATGTAAATGATTTTAACCATGTCTCTCTGAACAGGACACTGCATATCTTCACACAGTTTGTGGACTGCCCCAGCAGAGAAAACTGGAAACTAGACTTGCTGTATGCGAGCGTCAAAGAGGCATACAGCAGCATAGCCATCCCACCTCTGGGCAGATCAGACCACAACTTCATTCCTGAATGAGAAGAAGGAAGCATTCAGGTCAGGTGACATGGAGGAAGCCAAGGAGGCACAGAGGCACCTGTCTGTGAGGTCAAAGGAGGGAAAGGACCGCTACAGGAGAAAGCTGGAACAAGGGCTTCAACAGAACAACAGCAGATCCAGTGCCTTCAACACCATTCAGCCAGCCCAGCTCAGGAGCAAGCTGTCTGCTTTGCAGGTTCATGTTCCCTTAGTTGGATGAATTATGGACTACCTGACTGATAGGCCACAGTATGTGCAGCAACAGGGATATAAGTCTGACACAGTGCTGTGTAGCACTGGAGACCCTCAGGGAACAGTTTGCTCACTGTTTCTGTTCGCCCTGTACTCATCTGACTTCCAGTACAACAGTGCCATCTGCAGAAATTCTCAGATGACTCCGCAATAGTCAGATGTATCAAGAGTGGGGACTACCGGATGGCTGTGGACAGTTTTGTGGACTGGTGTGTGCTGAATCATTTACAGCTTAACATCAACAAGACCAAAGAACTGGTGGTGGACTTGAGAAGCTCACAATCTCCTGTCAATCCCCTGTCCATCATTAGGGGGGTGGATGTGGAGACTGTTCAGTGCTACAGATACAGATGTGCACATTGACAGCAAGCTGGATAGGTCTAAGAACTCTCTGGTCACGTATAAGAGGGGTCAAAGTAGGCTGTACTTCTTAAGTAGACTCCGATCTATTAGAGTCTGCCATGTTGCGGATGTTCTACGAGTCTGTAGAGACGAGTGCCATTTTCTACGCTGTGGTGTTCTAGGGTGGCAGCATGAAAGAGACTCAACAAACTGATCAAGAATGCTGGCTCAGTGGTGGGTGAGGAACTGGATAGCATGGAAACTGTGGCTGAAAGGAGAAGAGTGTCTAGACTTTTATCTATCATGGACACTGCTGATCACCCACTCCACAGTGTGGTGGCAGAACTGAGAAGTAACTTTAGCCATAGACTCACCAGCTTAAAGTGCTCTGCTGAACACCACAGGAAATCCTTCTTTCCCACCGAGTCTACAACTCCTCTCTCTGTCACACATCCACACAACAATCTGGCAATAGTCTGTTGCTTCTTAATTTCTTACCGGATTCAAATAACTTTCATTATGTGTTTGACTATGTGCATTATTTTGCTATGATGTACAACAGTCTACCATGTGTAATGTTCTTATCGGGTGTTAACATTATCATCATGGGCAATATCTTATGTGCAGTTGTCTTACCATGTGCAACGTTTGTGTGTGTGTGTTTGTGTGTGTGTGTGTGTGTGTGTGTGTGTGTGTTTAGCACAGGGATGCCCTTATTTGGAGCTTCTGTGTGTGTTGGGTCAACAGTGGAGGTCATAGCAAGCTTTGATTTTCGGAACTTTAAAATAATGTCAGTTTTTTTAAATGGTGTCTAATTTTATAATTTAAAGGTCAAAATAACTAAATAGAGAGAAGGGGGACAGTTACTGGGACAGACTCATAAATATTTGTACATATTTGGTCGAGCCTCCTTTGAAAACTTTGGTGAAAACTTTGAAAAATTGAAAGTGAAGAAACAAGCATTGAGCAAAACACGCAGCACACTAAAACTCCGGTTAGTTTTATAAAAAAAAGACGTGTGACTGTTGTGGTTTAGTTAGAAATTATCAGCCCGTGAATACTGCTACGCTTTCAGCCATGCCCGCAAGTGGCTTGGTACAAGCTGGCGCATTAACTGCTCATTTTATTAAACAATACATTATATAGTACAAAACTAAAACACTATAATGACACCAGAATGATTTTTTTATTTAACATTGAAAGTTTTCTTGATATGTTGTCTGTTATCCAAGTTTTGATCAACAGCTAAACATGAACAAATACGTCCACAGAAGAAACCACCAAAATGTGTGGAGGAACCAAAATTCATAAAGGTCTTATTACTTAAGAAAAATGATGGCCCATATAGAAGGAAAAGTATGCCTTGAATGCAATCACAAGTTAAAAAAAAGGCTGAAAAACAAGCATTGAAAAACTTACACAAGGTGTGTAAAAAGGGCAGATAAATTATACCAAAATTAAGGTTTAAGCACAAGTGGAAACAAAGTATACATATTTGATACATATATAACAAGTTGTAAATGTTTTAACAACCACAGTTCTAAAATGTCTACTGGGTTTAGTAGTGTGTGATGCAGTGGTGTGGCATGTATTGACAATATTCCTAACTACATACGTGCACTTCTGAAACATAATTTATGATTCATTGTAAATTACTGTAGTTGAGGAATCTATCACATTACCCTGACATGCACGTGGTAAAATGTTAAAAACATCCCTTTCTATGCTTTCATGATCTAAACACTTATACCTTAACAGCCTAATGTGGTTTGGAGTGGGAGATATTGGTGGAGTGGGAAAAGGTAAGATTATGTAAGATTTACAGTTGTTAGAGAGATAGAGAAACATCTAGGCATTTATTCTAATTTTGGCTTCCTAGTACAGAACATTCTAAATGCACATCTTACGATGCCAAAAATCATCACAAACACAAGACAAGCAGCAAACAGTAAGAAAGCTATTACATCAACACTGTGGTACATATACCAAGGCATTCTGTAGGACTCTGATCTCAGATGTGCAGCACCTTTGTGCCTCATAACAAATTCAATCCAGAACAGCGCACTATCCAATGGTTTTGTTGGTGAGTCTCTATGAAGGTTGGAGAGCCTCTGCATGTTCTCTTTATATGCTGGGTTGTGAAGTACATCCTGCAAACTCTCAAGAAAGACATTTCTGTCAATTGTGCCAATGGAGAGCACTTTTGCACCTCCTTTATCTCTCAGACGAAACAGATTGTCAAACTGGTCATGAAACACTGGCAGACCAACAACAGGGATGCCATGGTACAAAGCTTCTTGAACTCCATTAGTTCCTCCATGTGCCACAAAAGCTCTTGTCTTGGGATGTCCCAAAAGATCATTCTGTGGCATCCAGTCCACCAGCAATGTGTTGTTGCCCAGAGTAGATGGTCTTTCTCCTGTGTGTCTCCAGATCACCTTTTGGGGGAGCTGAGCAAAAGCAGCAGCGACTTCTTCTGCAATGTCACTTGGCAGTTCAGAAACATAGCTTCCCATAGACATGATGATAACTCCACGCTCACCAGAACTTTGGACAAAGTCCTCCAGGTCTTGTGGAAGGGGTTTAGCTGGTTTGCAGTGGAAGCCACCAATGTAGATGACGTTTGGCATAGTTGGACGAGGGTATTCAAATACAAAATCAACTCTCATGAGCCAAATATCTGCTGATTGTGCAAGTGTAAAAAAGTCAACATCTGGGCCGAAGTACTTGTCACAAACAGCCTGATATGGCGGCCTAATAAGGAATGTGTACGCAGCATCATTCATCATGTAGTAAAATACATTTTTAACTCTCTGAATGAATGTCATTCTGTCTGAAAGCCCTGATCCGACCACAGGGATGTAAGATAAGGGCGATGGTGCAATTGCAAAATGTCCCTCTCCCCTTATAGTCCACCTTACATTATAGACCACAGGTAGCTGGAGGTAGTGAGCTATCAGAACACCTGCACCCCACACAGGGTCTGTGAGCATCAGATCATACTGCTTCTCCTTCAGCATCTTCATCATGTCCTTATCGTCAAACATGACTGTTGTCATGTGACAAACCATATTCATTACTTTCTTTACAAAATGAGAGATTTCAAGCAGTGCCTTGATGAACTGTAGGGTTGAGACTTTGCCACTAACCAAATCAAACAGGAGTGAAAAACTGGTCTTCGTGACATTTTTATCTAAACCTTCAGTCACAGGTATTGTCATAGAATTGTAATAGGCAGATTTTTCCTTGATGTACAAGGTCATATTTGGACGTATCACATCCACTGTATGGCCATGTTTGTGTAGTGCTTGGATGATGATTTCCATGTTCACCCAGTGGCTTCCGTCAGACGGAACCACCAGTATTTTACCGCCATGGCAAACAGGCCACAAGATAGCCAAGAGTGTTATGAAGACAACGGGCCTGGTGTAATTGTGCGGACATATAATTTTTTTCATGCTCTGAAAAGAAAATCGCAACATTAGAATAATGCATACATTTACAGGGGAATTTCACTAATTTTTTATTTATTTTTTAAAAACAAATCAATCATTGAGATGTCAACTATTTCAAATGTTTCATTGTAGTGAAACTTGCCAACCTGGATTTGATTTGTCTTGCAAACACAGCTATTTTATTTCCTAAAAAACGGTGAACCTACACTGCTAATAACAAATCAGAATCAGAAAACTTTATGGATCCTGGGGGAAATTGCTTATGTAATTAACTGCAAAGACACACAGAGACACGATAACAGTGTATAATGATCATATTTTGCTCTGTAACACCCTGCATATACCTCCCTGTCATGAATGGCTTTTGAAAAACCTTTTGAAGCAAAACCTCATACCAAAACAATCATGAACAATGAGCCAGCATATTCATAAACATTTCCTTTTAAAACTGTCTGTGCTGTAACCTTCAGAGGCATTAAATGCTTTCGATGCCTGGTTCCTGGTGGCCTGGTGATTAATGAGTTGCCCCTGTGATCAAAAGTCTGTGGGTTTGAATCCCAGGACGGCTAGCAGCACCACTGCGGCACCCTTGAGCAAGGTACAGTCCTAAACACTGCTCTGGGCGCCCCCTGTAGGTGGCTGCCCACTGCTTCACTTGGTGAACGGGTTAAACAGAGAAAGAATTTTACATTCTTCACAGTGTACTGAGATGTATTTACACGTGACTACAAGGGGCCACTTCCTTTCACCACCTCTGTGATCAATTCTGACTCAGCAAGTTTCTCTAGAATTTAGAGAAACTCAATGTTTACATTTTGAAGACTGATTTGTAATGAACTGCATTATACACTCTGTACATGTGCTGTAGATCAGGAGAAATCAGTGTGTGCAGATCATTAAGTAAACTATTTTTCAGTGATTGGGAAAGCCTGAATGGGGGGATGTTGGGTGTAGAGGTGACCTACATCCATTCTGACCCTCTGTTCCTCAGTATCGTAGGAGACTGACTGTATGAACCTGTAAAGTCCTGTTAGGAAGTTAAAACCAGCACTATTTTGGCTCCATCCGTCACTGCACAAAACTGCTTCATGTAAATGAAAGGGAAGACGACGCCCACTCTGACCTTACAGACCAAGGCTCCATTTTTTTCTGTCCACACGTAAACACTGAAAAGTTTTAGTTTTTGCAAAGCTTTTAAGTGAACAAAAATTCCATTTCAGTGTGGATGAAAGGCTAAAACTAAAATATTTACTTTTTTTTTTTAAATATACGTGTACGTGTGGACGATGCGTGTGAGGACAGGGCACTTACCTGCTGTTTGAGTGGAGCAGTGGGGTGATGGAGGAGAGATCTGAGAGGTGAAGAAGGGAAAAGTCTTCCGTGTGTTCGTGTTGTGTTTAATGTTCAAGCTGCAGCCAGAGGAGGCGTTTCATTGACACCAGCCCAACGTCCACACACTCAGCCTTCTGGGGTGAGAAGGAGGAACAGACAGAGGGAAGGAGAGGAATGATCACTTACATATTCTAGGATATACTAAATATTTTAAAGAATACATACAGACATACATAAAGACATACATACATACAACTTGTACTATGTATGTATCACTACTGCTGCTAATATTATAATATTATTATAATAACTATCATTACAACCCCTGCTTCTGCTGCTGTTACTACTACTACAACTAATTTTAACAATTACGTTTACTTCCATCACTATTGTTAATATATTACTATCACTACGTTGGTGTTGGTGTTGTTGGAAGAACTGAAAATTTGCACCTCTTCTCCTCCTACAATTTTTGAAATACTGGCATAGTTCCAATATCAAAACATCAGTTAATATCCAGTGCAGTGCATGTGTTCTCAGATTTTTGTTGGTCGATCAGGAGCCAAGTATTTGGACATTTACAAAAACCAATTTGTTTGCCTCTGTACTGTATGGTCCAGTCGCCTCTGTAATGTATGGAAACAGAGAGCAGACAGGTGAGTCGCTCTCAAAATGTGTTGGAGAGAGAGTCTGTGATACGGTGGCTTAACAAGGAATGTGTGCTGAGCTTCTGTCACCATATAGTAAATGACATTTTTAACTCTCTGAATGAATGTCATTCTGTCTGTAAGCCCTGATCCGACCATAGGGATGTATGATAAGGGCGATGGTGCAATTGCAAATTGTCCCTCTCCACTTGTAGTCCACCTTACATTATAGACCACAGGTAGCTGGAGGTAGTGAGCTATAAGAAAACACCTGCACCCCAAACAGGGTCTGCAAGGATCAAATCGTACTGCTTCTCCTTCAGCGTCTTCATCAAGTCCTCATCATCAAACATGACTGTTGTCAGGCGAGAGACTAAAGTCATTACTTTCTTTACAAAATGAAAGAACTCAAACAGTGCCTTGATGAACTGTAGTGTTGAGACTTTGCCACTAACCAAATCAAATATAAATAAAAAATTGTCCTTCATGACAGGTTTATCTAAACCTTCAGTCATAGGTATTGTTATAGAATTGTAATAGGCAGATTTTTCTTTGATGAACCAGGTCGTATTTGGACGTATCACATCCACTGTATGTCCACGTTTGTGTAGTGCCTGGATAAGGATTTCCATGTTCACCCAGTGGCTTCCTTCAGACGGAACCACCAGTATTTTACCACCATGGCAAACAGGCCCCAAGGTAGCCAGGAGTATTATGAAGACAAGGGGCCTGACAGAAGTATGTGAATATATCATTTTTTCATGCCCTGAAAGGAAAGTCACAACGTTAGAATAATGCATAATTGGGAATTATGCCTTTTTTTTTTTTTTTTTACTTTAAAACAATTCAGTCATTAAGTGAAATGTTAGGTGTTTCACGTGCTTAGTGAAACTTACCAACTTTGATGTCTTTCGAACACAGCTATTTTTTTGCTATCAAAAACTGCGAACCTATAATTACATTACTGATTTTCCTGATGTTTTATAAGGGGTAGCAACATGACCGAGAGGCAGATGCAATGTAGTCAGAGAGAGAGCTGGCTGTCAATTAAAACACCCAGGTTTCTCACGACCTTGGATGGGGTGAGGAGTGAAGAGGAAATTCGTCTACTGATATTATGATTTATAAAAGGTTTGGCTGGGATAACCAGAAGCTCAGTCATGGCAAGAATAAGCTCATGGTGGTGATCCTTCATCCATGTGGATATGTCTGATAGACAAGCAGAGATGCATGCCAAGGCAGTGTGGTCATCTGGCAAGAAGGACATGTATAGCTGTGTATTGTCAGCATAATAGTGATAGGAGAAGCCCTGAGAGTGAATAACCGATACCGGTGTATAAAGTTTCATAATAGTAGATTTGTTTGCATCATATTTTGCCCTTCAACACCCTGCATATACCTGCCTGTCATCTATGGCTTTTAAAAACAACATTTAGGGTAAAATCTCACACAATCATGAAAACAATCAAAACAATCATGAAAAATGAACCATGTAACCATTTCCTGTCGTAACTTTCTGTGATTTAACCTTAAAAGGAATTAAATGCTTAAGTGCTGGGCACGTTAACGCATTATTTACTTCACGGCGACAATTATTTTATCGTGCATTAATGCAGGTTTTTTTTACATTATATAGTATGTGGAAAACAGTATTGGGACGCCTGACCATTACACCAACAGGGACTTTAATGACACTGCAGTCAGATACATAGACTTTCATAAGGAGTTGGTTCCCCTTTACAGCTGCTATAATACTCTGGACTCTGAGGGCAACTTGTTTTTCTATAACAAACTAGATAAAATGTGAATGCCCTGTAGTGGCAAGTAGCTTTGTTTTTATATTTGATTTGATTTAATTACTGTTTACATTGAGATTTAGAAATATTTGAACTGCAGCTGTGTAACAGTGTTAAAGATAGATAGTGTTACAGACAACAGTGTTAAAGACAACAGAAATGTCCCTCTTGTGGGACTAATAAGGGCTTGTCCTCAAGGGAACACTGCTGTTAAAAAGCTCCTTATTTGTTTAAAACTTTTGCAAACCAAATGTTCTCACACTTTTGTTCATATAGCAGTTGTCAAGACCTCACTATGACTTCAAATGGTCCTAATAAACTCTTTAATGGAATTCTGAAATGGCATGCTCTCACATGCTCAATCTCAAACACACAGGCCACTAGCCTTGGCTTTTTCCTGTAGTGCGCTACTCCCCGTCACTGGATTATGGGTTTTGGAGTTTTTAGTCATACCTGTCATTACAGCTGCACCATACACTACTTTTGAATTAATTATTTAATTTTGCGTATAACAATACGAATAATCATGATTAATCGCATCGCAGACAAACATGATTTATAAAATAATATATGATTTATAAAATAATATCTTTTTTTTTCATTCCAAGAGCATGCGCGTATAAAAACATAACGTGTTGTGGTAAAAAAAAAAAAAGCCTAAAAAAGGCAAATCTTTATAGTGTAAACCCTAAATATGCCCCCAAATATGCTCCCAAAACACTTTAATTTAATTTTAAACTGGTAATGTATTTGTACTGTACAGTTTAGACTGAACACCAATGTTACCCCTGTACTGTATTGTAATTAATGCACGGGCATTTTATTTGGTATAAGCAGGGTAAATACAGAAATAAATACATTTAATTTACCATCATAAAAATACAGGGCTTCAAGAAGAACAAAACGAAAAACATGAGAACACTCCAGGCGCTCCACGGGGGAAATTCTGGACTGCAGCTACGTCAAAGGGCAGCAGCCAGTCAGCAGCAAGGAGAAATAATTAGCGTACAGTGGTATATCACCATCCCAAGACACGCTTTCTTTGTGTTTCTGTCCAGAGTACCAAAAAATGTACATGGAAATTTGGCTGAATTTACGTTCATATTTATATTACAAAATTAGTAAATTATATTTTTCTTAATCATTTAGCACTTAAATATATGAAAATGTATATACTGCCACAAAAAAGCTAACATGAATACTAATGTTGGTTCTTTTAACCTCTACAAAGAAAATGAGCGTTCTGGAAACTGTACAACTTCAGGAATCTGGAGGTATTTGTTGAAAGATCACAGCCTTTATTAAAAGGGTGGTTTTTCTTTGTTCTCAAAAAATCTCAAATACATGAACATTGTTTATTAAATTCTCTATTCACAGTAAAAGGTTGCAGCTCTATCCGTAAAGTCATGTTGGCCAATCTGAAGTACCAAAAAGTTAACCTGGGTTCTTGTACACTGTTGTGGCTGAATAAATGTTATTATAAACACTTTCCTAGATTTTGACACAGATCCACATGCTGGTCAGCGCTGATATACATTATATGGACAAAAGTATTGAGATGCCTGATCAACTACACCAACGGGGACTTTAATGGCATTGCATTTAAATACATAGACTTTAATATGGAATTTGCAACTATAACAGCTTCCATTCTTCTTGGAAGGCTTTCCACAAGATTTTAGAGTGTTTCTGAGAAATGTTGTGCCCATTCATTCTGTAAAGCATTTATGAGGTCAGGCACTGGTGTTGGACGAGAAGGCCTGGCTCGCAATCTGTTCAAGTTCATCCCAAAGGTGTTGGATGGGGTTGAGGTCAGGGCTCTGTGTGGCCAGTCATGTTCTTCCACACCGAACTCACCCATGTCATTATGGAGCTTGTTTTGTGCACTGGGGCAGTCATGCTGGAATAGAAAAGGTTCTTCTCCAAACTGTGTCCACAAAGTTGGAAGTTCTTCAATGGAAGTAAGGGGCCTAGCCCAAACCCTGGAAAACAGGGGTGTCCCAATACCTTTGTCCATGTACTGTATTTTTAGGGAAGTCATGTGCTGCAGATCAGAATGTAAACTTTTTTCAGTGATTGGATGTAGAGTAGTGGTGTATGATACTACAAGATTTGGTATCAATCCGATACCAGGTACATACAGGGCCAGTATCGCCGATACCGATACTTTTTAATAATTAAGGTAGATGAATCATCAAATTGCTAAATCTGAATGAATTTGCATGATGTTTTTGGGAAGTTTAATTAGTTATTAATTTGTTAAAACCCAGGACAGGATTTTGGCAAAGTTGTAAGTAAAAAATACTTTATTATCATAATAACAGTAGAACAATAACAAAACTATTTTCCTCCGTGTGTATGTGTTGGGTTTAATGTTCAAGCTGCAGCCGGAGGTGGTGTTTCATAGCCACCAGCGCATTGTCCACACACAGAGCCTTCCGGAGTGAGAAGGAGGAACAAAGGAAAGGAGAAAATGTTCACTTACATATTCCAGGATATACTAAATATATTAAATAGTACATACATACATACATACATACATACATACAACTACTATTATTATCACTACTACTGCCAAAACCACTACTATTATTATAGTCACTATCACTCACTATTATCACTACCACTAAGGCTACAATTATAACTACTACTATTACCATCACTATTACTGGTAACACTACCACTAATAGAATAATCACTATTACTATCATTACTACCACTAGAGCTACTAGTACTATCCCTACATTATTAATACTACTGTTACTAATATACTATGGATAATATGACCTTCACTTTTACTATCACTGCTATTGTTAATATATTATCACTGCTACTATTAGTATGACTATTACTGCCATCACTAGTACTATCACTACTACTGCTATCACCACCACTATTATTATT